>BPLR01019774.1:0-50015 GCA_021605095.1 Caerostris extrusa
TAAGTAAATTATATTCTGCGAACTCATGCTGCACGCGCATCTTGGAATTACTCCAATATAACAGGTTGTACATGAATATACAAATTTCTATAGTAGGTCTACATCTAATAGGGGTATATATAATTTTATATGCGGCCCGCAGAGTTATGATGCATTTCCAAAGTGACCCACAAGATCATTTGGATTTTAAACCCCTGTGTTAGAAATACTTGATAATGACAATTAGGTGCCGTGAAAATGTTTCTAGCTGGTAGTCTTTCTATTGCAGTCTTAATGTTCTGTGATTCAACATTTTCTGCCAACATTGCCCGATTGATGACCTCATTCCGTAGTAAAAGACTTACAATTTGACCTTTTGACCAAATTGCTCCATTGCCCATCAAATAGTACATATGAGAGTACCCATATTCGTGGCAACAGTATTGTCAAAGTGAGTAGAGGGAATAAATCAAAGTTCAATATGTTCTGGAATTAGAGTTCTCCCTTTTCATACCACCCAGATGCTCCAGAACTTCATTAATTTGCAATTAAAGTTAATCATTTGCAGTTAAAATTTGTCATTTTGCATGCCGGTTTGAAAGATATTTACGCACGGAATTTACTTACAATCAGGTACCTCTTTCTTGGTAAACGTTTTTTTGTCTCAGGATATATACACTGAAGTGACAAAAGTCATGGGATAGCAATATGCAAATTTTCAGATGGCAGTAGCATCGCGTAGAACAGGTATAAATGCGCAGTGCTTTCGCAGAGCTTTCATTTCTGTTCAAGTTATTCATGTGAAGAGGTTTTGACGTGATGATGACCGCACGACGGAATTAACAGACTTTGAACGCGGAATGTTAGTTGGAGCTAGACGCATGGATCATGCCATTTCGGAAATCGTTGGAATTCAACATTCCCAGATCCACTGTGTGAAGAGTGTGCCGAAGTATGAAATTTCAGGCATAACATCCACCATGGACAGCGCAGTGGTCGACCGCCTGCACTTAACGACCGAGACCGGCGACGTCTGCAAGAGTCGTAAATTCTAATAGACAAGCAACACTGCGTCAAATAACCGCAGAAATCAATGTGGGACGTACAAGGAACTTGTTTGTTAGAACTGTGCGGAGAAAATTGGCTTTCTTGGGCTATTCCAGCAGAAGACCGACTCCAGTGCCTTTTTACTGACAGAACGACATCGCTTGCAGCGACTCTCGTGGGCACGTGAGCATATCGGTTGGTCCCTAGATGAATGGAAAACCGTGGCCTGGTCCGATGAGTCACGATTTCAATTGGTAAGAGCTGATGGTAGGGTTCGAGTGTGGCGCAGACCCCACGAAGCCATGGACCCAAACTGTCAGCAAGGCACTGTTCAAGCTGGTGGTGGCTCCGTAATGGTGTGGGCTGTTTTTCATGGAATGGATTTGGTCCTCTGGTGCGACTGGACCGAACATTGACTGTAAATGCTTATGTTCAGCTACTTGGAGATCACTTGCAGCCATTCATGGACTTCATGTACCCAAACAACGATGAGATTTTTATGGATGACAATGCGCCATGTCACCGGGTCACAACTGTTCGCGATTGGTTTGAAGAACATTCTGGGCAATTCCAACGAATGATCTGGCCACCTAGATCGCCCGACATGAATCCCATCGAGCATTTATGGGACATCATCGAGAGGTCTGTTCGTGCCCAAAATCCTGCACCATCAACGCTTTCACAATTAAGGACGTCTATCGAGACATCATGGCTCAATATTCCCAAAAGACTTCCAACGACTTGTTGAGTCCATGCCACGTCGAGTTGCTGCACTTCGCCGGGCGAAAGGAGGGCCGACACGATAAGAGGTATCCCATGACTTTTGTCACTTCAGTGTATAATATATTATAGATACAAAAAAAAAAAAAAAAAAATTCCAAATCCTTCTTTCAATTCTTAATTGTTTCTTGAGAGTCGTTTATTTTTGTCTCAGATTGTATATAATATCTCATACATACAATACAAATTCTATAACCAAAAAAAAAAAAAAAAAAATTGTAAGGCCAGAAAACATAGTTAAAAGATACGTAAACCTACTATTTTAATATTGATTATTTCATATTAAGATTAAACTACAAAAATAGGAATAACTACAAACTGCATTATGCCTCCATCGGTCTGATGACTTTTTTCAAATAGTTTTCAGTTATATTTTGAATATATTGCTGTTTACTAAAAATTATTACTTTCCTTTTAAATAATATATATAAAGAATTTGATGCTTGACAATATTCCGATTCAAGAAATAAGAAAATGTTTTCTAATTTGATTTGAGAATTTTCTCCTTTGAAAACAATTTTCTAACCTGCTTCTGACAATCCCCGTAAAATGTGCAAGGCTTTTATGAAAACAAACATTTCTCAAAAAGAAATTTTAAGCTAAAGATAAAAATATGATTCTAACATGAAAATATTAAAAACAAACTTTTCTCTTTTAAAATTGATTTATGTTGAAGTGGTCCGTGAGAAAGTCATAGGAGGGCCTTGGTTTGCACATTCCTGTTTTAGCGAAAACAGATAAACAGCCTTTTAGAATGAATAACAGATCAATATAGTTATTATCAAGTTTGAGATGGTCCCAACAACATTTATTTATTGAAATAGAAGCATAGTGTCAACTGAGCTCTATATCTTTCCTAAATCAATTCGTATGTCTTGATTAGAAACCAAATTAAAAAGTTTTTTTTATCATAATATACTAACAGGATTAGTAATATTATATTTATTATATTTTTTTCCTCACAAAAAATTAATTTAAAGAACTTTTGTTTCTTATGATTATTAAGGTTTTTTCCTGAAAAAAAAGGCTGCCAAATGTTTATTGCTGCGTTAAAATATATGTGAAAAAATATTTGAAAGATGAATACATTTTGTTTCTTGTAAATTCTTAATTCATCATTGTTAGGCATTTCTGAGAATTAGAGCAGTAATTATTTATCATCGGGAAATTTGGATAAATATTAAAAATTGTAACTTTTATTTTTTTAATTGCAAGCGTTTCAATAAGCTTTCTTAATTTTAACCTTTCTTACTGTTTAAAAATCCATTTTTTCTAATAGCGATTAATGTTCAAATTAATTAGTCAATCACAATGAAGAACTGATTCATAAAGCTATAATAATAATAATAATAATAATAATAATAAAACAGCACAAAAATTCTATGTGGTGTAGGAGGAAGAATATATTTTCTACTGATACAAATAAATTAATAAAAAAAAAATATATATAAATGTAGAAAAGAGTTAGGAAATACTTTAATTAATGTCGTTATCAAATTTATTAACAATTAATTTATTAAGACCGTAAATAGAATAATTATAATAAGACCCACATATATATATTATATCATAAGTTCTTTTCTTTAAAATAATAATATAAATAATTAAGAAATACTTTTTAGTATGAACAACTATTAATATAATTTGTAAGAAATTTAGATTTTTTTGTTCTAAAAAGAATTGAAGATCGCATTTTATTCACATCAGACTAACGCAAGGATATATAGTTTTTTAAATCTACGAATTTATAATTCTCAACATATTGCTAAACATCTCAAATAAATCTTTTTTTGTATTATTTATCATGCTTTGGAAAAAAGTTCTTTAACATATTACCGCCTATTTGTATAGACATTGATTTTTTAAATGTCATTTATATAAGATTTGTTTGACTGCTAATCCAATTAGCAGATTTCGTCACTTGACGATTATGTGTTGACGGAGAGTCGCCCCCCCGTGAGAGAATATTGAACTCTGAACTTTGAACTTAGAAGCAGAGGTCAAGACAACAGAGAGGGTTGGCAGTCGATAACTGCTAGTTGCTGTTAGGATCAACAAAAACGGCAATGAAAGTTTTATGTAATCCAGATAACTATTGATAGCAAATTCTGTATTAGAATATTGTAAATATAGCTGTAGATAGCTTGTATTAAATGCGGCTAAAACAAGTAATATAAAATTTTTTTTAAAAGTCAATTCCTACTTTTTTTTTCACTATATTGCTGATAATCCGTTATAAATAATAAGTGGTAGATATATGCAACTTAAATCTAAAAAAAAAACACCTAAAAATAATGAATTAAATTTAATTACTGAATTAATATTTGAAAAAAGCTGTAATAACATCGAGTGTCATCCCTTACAAGTTCAAAAAAATGTATTTGAACTTGAGTGGATGAATAAAAAGTATTTTATGAACGATTGAAAATTTGAACAAGATATATACTGGGAGAGTGTGAGCTAATAGAAGGAATTGAAAAAGGGAACACCCTGTTCTTCTTTTCTTTGTTTTAAAATGTTCGTAGACACCTGCCAACGCACATCACACCACATACCCTATAAAATAGCGGGGTTCTGGCCGGCATGCGTTTGTCAACTCGATGCATTTGGATAGTAGATAGTCGACTGGATGTATTTTTTTCCGAAGATTACTCAGATAGAAAGTCGCTCTGGCTGTAATTCGACTTTATTTTTTAAATGTTTTAGAAAAGCCTTAGGCTTGAGATTGGAATTATTTATTGTTCAAGATGTCAAAAGCCACCACGGTCTGAAGTTGGAATTTATTGCTAAAGATTCGAAAAGCTGCCCTAGCTAAATAAAGTGTTGTCCTGTGTCAAATCCCTGCTTCTTGTCAAGAACTGTTCTGTTGAATTCTCCCTTTGTTGTGTTAAAACTATCATCTGAAGGTGGACTTTTTTTATAGCTTCCGTTTATCGACCAAAAGGATTTCTAGCCGCTTCAGAAGTTATAGTTAAGATACTATAAAATAACTTTTGTTTTTCATATTTGTTTTTAAACAGATTGTGTAAAAGTAATTGTTTTGATTGTATTTAAATTTAAATATTTGTTTTAGAAAGAAAGTTCTATACAGTTACTATTTTTTTTATTGTTGTTTAAAACACTATTATTGTTATTATTTTCAATTTCTGATATCTTATGAACTTGAAATACTTATTTGTAACCATGCTTCCTCCTACACGTTGGCAAGAGCACCCCCTGTGGCGTTCAGGAGAAATTAGCAATCGGGCTCCAAATTCCCACCAGAAAGTACAGCGCAACCATGCGCTTCTGCTCAGAAACGTTTAGTTGATCTAGTCTCTCACCACGAGGAAATATATTTAATGTAACCCTGTGCATTACTCGATCTACAGCATCTCACCGGGAGATGTATACTTCGAGCAATCCTGCGAGTAGACCAGTTTCGTTTTTTTGGCTCAGAAGTGGAATCCTTCCACGAAGCTATAATTATCTATCTTTTACTTTAAATGTATTAAATATTGTATGTGTTGGGTGTTTATGCGTGTTTAAATAAAATTTTGCGTACTCAAACTCTTGCCTAATTATCAAAATCCAATCACATCCCATTTACAACGTGGGACCTACCTGTATCTCCACTACATTATTAATAAGTTATACATTAGCGTATATATATATTAACAGTTTATAGTTTATTAATAATTTTTATTAATTATAATATAGTTATATATTAAAGGTAGATTTTTAAGAATTTTTCATCAAACTGGCTTACTTTTATACGAACGCTTCTAATACTAATTAAGAAGGAGTAATTTATTATTCATTTGTCCTTGCATATCAGTTCTTCCTTACTGAAACTAAATAATTTGTTCATTATCTTTTATTTAATTAATTATGTGCTTCCTATTTGAAGGATGAATATTAACTAGGAAATATTAGATATAAGTTATACAATCTTATTATCTTTATTCTGATTTTTTTATGTATGTGAAGAAATTAACTATTTGATTAATTTTATAAATTTAACTATGTGTGTGAGTAAAATTGATTTATTTTTATAGTTTGTTTTGAAAATATAATTTGCATGAGAATTTAAAATGGCTTACTTGGCAACAGGTCATAAGGAAGATTTGAAACTTTTACGTGAAGAATTAGCAATAACCATGAAACCCGATTTTAGAATGATCGATTACGAAAATGCTATCCTTAAAACCGATGACTATGATGAGGAATTTTGTAAGAAGTTATGAAACACCATTATTAATGAGAGAAATACAAAGAAAGTAGAAGGCAAAACAACGATGAGAAGATGCATTATAACTGGAAAAATTACGAATAATACTCAAAAACTCGGTTTTCGAATTTGGAAACTCAAAATCTCAGGTTGGGAATACGAGTAAACTCCCTGATAGAAGGTAAAAACAAGATTTATTAAGATATTACGAATGTGAAGATAGTGAACATTTGAGATCAAATTTTCCTAAATTAATGAAATAAAAACAAAAATAGTTCAATATTTCCAAACAGATTTAATAAAAATCAGGAAACATTAACTATCAATGCTGCTCAAATCCCTTCTGCAATGTTTGCAGAAAGACATGTAACAAAAGAAATAAAGTTAAATAATAGAACTATGATCGCATTTGTCAACACAGGCAGTTCCGTAAGGAGATCTGTGCATTGATATATCGAATTTTTCTAATGAAGAAATAGTTTTTGGCAGGAATAGGACATTCGTGGATTGAAAACTAAAGGTTCCGTTCAACAAGAAATTGCTGGAATTGAAAATAGTTTGATTTTGACATTGCATGTAGTTGCCAATCTCTCAGTTATAATTTCAGGCAGTTATAGGAGCTCATATTTTAGGTGAGGCTTCAATGAATTTCGTGAATAATAATGTGGAATTTTGTAAATACGAAACAAAGATTTCAATGCAGGCATTCAAATTAAACTTGGACGATGAGGTTAAACTGCGTCACTCTAGTGACACACTTGTATAAAATAAACCTTCAGTCCTTAGGAGCCTTCAAACCTTAGGAGAATTGAGACAAAAGACGGCGAACTATATCACAGGCTACGTGTTAAAATGTTACTTAGAGAATATTTTCAACCTGAAGTCTTGAATAGTGTTGTTATTCAGCCTTTAAGATGCTTTAATCCTTTAAAAAGCCTTATCCAGAAAAGTATCCATAATATCTAATGCTAAAAAATTGTAGATTTGTGTGTAGAGTGTGAATTTGGTATTACAAGCTTGGAGTAGAAAGGGAAATTCAAATCCTACTAGATACGTTCGAAGACGTTACAGAAAATAAAAGGATCCTCCTAATCCTTTTATGCAAAAATCAGACTAAGGAAGGACATTCCCAATGTTAACTACTATTTCTGCAAATATGATAAAAATGTTTTTGTGAGTCATTGTTTTTCTTTTAGTATATGCATCTATATGCATCATTATATATTTTTTTCTGTAGTATATGTATTTTTGTGTTTGATATTAATATAATTGCCATTTTGTATTCTAGAATATGATATATATTGGAACTTATTGTTATTTTATAGTATTTTCAAACATTAGTTTTTATTTTATTTGCTATTATTATTATTTGCCATTATCAGTTTATACGTAGGTCATGTTCTTCAACTGTATTCTTTTTGTCTGTTTCAAAGTCCCCGAGGCTTTTGATATTCATGATGGCCGATTAGATAGATTTGTTTGACTGCTAATCCAATAAGCAGATCTGATCACTTGAAGGTTATGTTTTGATGGAGAGTTTCCTCATGTGAGGGAATATTGAACTTTGAACTTAAGAGAAGGGTACAAGACAACAAAGCAAGATTGGCAGTCGAAGGCTGCTACGCGCGGTTAGAGATAACGAAAATGACAATGAATGTTTTATGCAATTAAGATAACTAATGGTATTAAATTCTGTGTTAGACTATTGTACATATAGCTACAGATAGTGTGCATTATATGAGGCTGAAAAAAGAACCCCCTGCTCTTCTTTTATTTGTTTTAATATAACCCTAGACACTGGCCATTCTATACTCGCATACTCCTATATTTATTATTTACGATATGCACACATTTATCACATTAATAAAAAATTGTTCAAAATTTTAAAAATAACAAAAATATCATAGCTATAATTCCATGCAATTTAATCATAAAAAATATAGGAGATAGCAATCTGGGAGATGACAATAATATGAAGAATATAGGCTTGGCTTGGTTTGTCGCTCTACGGTCATTTTGTGTTCATTTTTAGGCTAATTAGACAGGGACATATATTTAAAAAGTGGATTCCTATCCACTAACAAACATCCATGCCACCTCCAGGATTCGAATCTGAAGCCTAGCCTGTCGTACCAGAAGCCAGAGAGCAAGTCTTTGACTATCAGGTCGCGGAAGAATATAGAAGATGGCAACAATAGGAAGAATATAGGAGATAACAATAATAGGAAAAATATAGGAGATGACAATAATTGGAAAAATATAGGAGATGATAATAATAGGAAGAATATAGGCGATGACAATAATAGGAAAAAGGAATATAGGATATGAAAATAATTTCTTTTGAATAATGGGAAAGATAAAATTCTATGGCGTATAAAATCTACTGATAAATATGTTATTTATAGTATTATACAATTAATTCATATGCTTTTAATTTTTCTGAAATAAATTGTAAAACTGATAGTTAAAATCTTATGTTTAATCTTAATAGTTTATATTTATATTTATAATAGTATATAGTTATAGTTATAGTTACATATTTTAGTATATATTATATAATATAGTATATAGTTATTTTTAATTATATATTTATAATTATAATAGTTATATTTATCTTAATAGTTCTAGATAGTTTAATCTTATTATTTATCCTTTTTATTATTATATTTATTTTTTTTGATATTAGAAAGCGCATTTCAAAACCTCATAAATAAGCTTTCCATTGGCCATTTACAGGATAAGTATGAAAATCTGTAGGCCGGAAAATCTATCCATTTCGTAAGAGGAAAAAGAAGGAAGATGTGAACTCCTCAAATTTTATTCCTAGTGATATTAACTGATTTACTGAACTAATAATTCCATTATAAATTGTTTAACATTTGCTAGTTCTATAATACTACTATTGATAAAAACAAGAATTTTTAAATAAATAGGAATATGAACATAAAAATATCAAATGTCAACAGCATTGTAACAGCCATTGATTAAGAATACGATAATTAGCAAGCTACAGGGTCAGCAATTTGCGGGATTTTATCTTTCAACTTTAATGATTAGCAAGAATAATGATCTTCTGAAATAAGGAAAAGTTATGTCGCTGCCCTAATTTATTTTTAAGGAACAGAAGTTGCCTCTCGAATAAGGAATGTGGGCTGTGTTTGAGACACGATTAATGGTTGAGTGTCTACACGATCTGTATGAAATAGTATGTTTTTTAAAAGAAACACCCAGCTTAGAAACCAGTTGTCATGCAAGAAGGAGGTTAAAATGACGTTACATTAATAATTTAAAAATAATTTAGAATTTTAGTTGTTTTAAAGAACTAATTTATAGAAAAAAAAAATAGAAATATATTTCTCTGACAAATTGAAAAAGAATGAAATGTAATGGCTATTTATATAAAAAAATATAAAAATTAGCTATATATATATATATATATATATGTAAATAAAATGTGTCTAATTTGTATTATGTGTATATGTATTTATGTTTTTAATATTTTCTATATATATTTCAATTGTATGATAAATATACTAATTTATCAATGTTGCATAATAGTCTTTTAATTAATGATAGTAATTAATAGAATTAGCTGATATATCTCATCAATTTATTAATCAAGTTAATTATTTATTTTTAAAAATAAATCTCTTATTTAATTGTTGTCACTATTTAAGTTATTTTAATAATATTAATTTAGTAATGACATTTCATAATGGAATTTATTCTCCAATTAAGTTATTATTTCATTGATAATTTATTATGATATTGTTGTCATGTTAGACATCCATGGCACCCCGGGACACGAACCCGAAACCATTGAAAACCCTAGTCACTTTGCCATCAAGCCCACCACGGACATACTGCCCGAAACTTTAACTTTCTTAGTTACACTGTAAATAAGTGACGGAATTTTATTTCTCCTAGTATTTTACATAATTTTGCAAATATATTATGTTTTTGAAAATAGGCTTTCATAATTTCGTAAAATATTATGTTTTTGAAAATAGGCTTTTATGCATAATTTTGTAAAATATTATGTTTTTTGAAAATAGGCTTTCATACATAATTTCGTAAAATATTATGTTTTTGAAAAATGCTTTTATGCATAATTTCGCAAATATATTATGTTTTTGAAAATATGCTTTTATACATAATTTTGCAAAATATTATGTTTTCGAAAACAGACTTTTTATACATAATTTTATAAAAAAATTTGTTTAAAAATTTTTGGATCCTCTACATGATATAAACTGTTTTGAATTTGAATGATCACCTGATATGCATTGTATTTCCTTATGACGAGGAAAGGAACGGCCACAGCGACGGAGACCATCCAGATGACGCTGATCACGACGCTGGTCCTCTGCTTGGTGATGCGGACGTGCAGTGGGAAGATGATGGCGATGAAGCGGTCGCACGAGATCGCCGACAGGGTGAGCACGCTGGCCGTCAAGCACGTCACTGGAAAAAGAAAGACACTTAATTAAAAGCATTATACCAATTTTCCTGAAAAGAAAGAATTACTCTTTTGTAACCGTGCTGTCTCCTACGCATTGCAAGAGCGCCCCTCTGACGTTCAGGAGAATTAGTCAGTAGGCTTCGAGACTCTCACCCTGAAAGGAGAGAGAGCAGAGAACGTTTAGTTTGCAGAGAAACGTTTAGTTTGTAATCTCTCATCCCAGAAGGAAACATATTCAATTCAACCTTGCGTAATAGATGGCCTACAGACTCTCACCCAGATAGAAAGTATAGTTTGCGCCTCCCGTGAGTACCTGAGCATGTGGCCTGGTTTTTTTGTCTTAGAAACCTTCTGCGAATCTTTTAATTATATGTCTTATTGTCTGTCTCTAATTGTTCAGCCAATCGGCCTCGAAACTCTGATCGGAGAGGGAGTACAGCTCAATCCGCGCTTCTGTTGAGAAACTTTTAGTTTGTAATCTTTCATCCCGAGAGGAAACATATTCAACGCAATCCTGTGTAACAGTTGGCCTACAGACTCTCACCTGAGAGGTAGTATATTTCATGTATCCTGTGCTTGCCCTGGTTTCGGCCTAGAAGGGGAATCCGTCCACCAATCTATAATTACATGTCTTTAAAGGTGTTAAATATTGTATGTCTCTAATTGTTTGTGTGTGCTGTTTGTGCATGTGTAAATAAAGCTGCGAGTTTTTAAACTTGTATCTCAAGTCTCAACCGAACCACACCCTGTTACAACCCACCTGCACAACACTACACTTTTAGTTTAATACAATTAATAAGACTTTCCATTTTTTTTTTTTTTTTACCTAAATGGTGTTAATCTAAGTAGCATATTGAGAGAGTTCTTGATTAAAGCAGTGCAATGGACAGGTTTAAAAATTATACTGATAGAGATTCCCAGGTTTACTCTAATACATCAAATAAATGCAAAAAGTTTTCTTGGAGTTAAGCCAACTATCACTTTCTTCTACCATTCCAGGTGTCAATGCTGTCTCAAATAACACTGTTTATTATAAAATAACAAAGCAAATGGATTAACATGCACATAAAAATTCAAAAAAAGTTTACATTAGTAAATGAATATTATATTTCTTAGAAAATTACAAATAATAGTGCTTTTTTTGTAATGTGAAATTCCCAACTATCGATTTTGCATTTTAAAAGGTTACAGTTTGTATATTCATGTTGTTATTTGCACAAAGGTATTTCTAAGAATTTCAAACTAATTAATTTTCTTCGCTCAGAGATTTGATAAATGTGTTTTTTAACAATTGTTTATTGATTTTTTTTTAAAACTGATATATTATGGGTATTGATTGTTCACGTGTTTGAGGTTTTGTTCAAGAAAATCAGATTGATGCACGTATGACTAAAATTAATTAAAAGTTGCTAGGTAAAATTTTCTGAAGGAATCTATTATATATATATTATTATGATTATCTTATGATTATTATCTCTTTTGATTATTTTGATTATTATGTCTTATATTATTATCACTTATGATTATAATCTCGTATATTATTATCTTATAATTATTATCTAAGATTATTATCTTATATTATTATCTCTTATATTATTATCCTTATATTATTACCTCTTATATTATTATCTCTTATGATTATTTCTTATATTATTATCTCTTATATTATTACCTTATATTATTATCTCTTATGATTATTTCTTATATTATTATCTCTGTATTATTACCTCTTATATTATTATCTCTTTGATATTTATCTTATCTCTGATTATTATCTCTTATGATTTATCTGATTATTATCTCTTATGATTATCTGTTATCTCTTATGATTATCTATTACGATTCAAAAGAGTTATATTACTACGACTATTTGTTGTTTTCTTTAAGATAATTTGCATCAATGAAGTTTCTCTTTCATACCTATGGTTGATATATTAAATATTCATAAAACTTTCATGCGTTTTTAACTCTTAATAAAATATTTAAAAATAATTCTTTACAAATGATAAAATATTATATTGTATTTGACATTAAAATTGCTACTCCAAGAAAGAAAGCATATGGAGGAATCACATTACATTGTGATGAGAGAAAAAAATTATTAAATTTACAGGTTATTTCAAAGCACAGAGCTTTCAGAAACCAATGGCCAAAGCAGCTGACACTGACGGCAATAATAGCTTTAATTCAGCCTGAGTAAAATTAATAGAGTTTGTATTGCAGATACGAGATAGAATTCCATGCGGCTTCAATCTTACGCCAAAATCCATCAATTGTACTGTTTGGCGAAAGGTGCCATGCTAGTCTCTCCACAACCATTAATCAGAGTTTCTCAATCTGAAGAACTGTAGAACTCTGCTGGATAGAATAGAAGTTACCTAAATAATTTGGTAAAAATTTGTTTTTTATACCATATGAATATAAATTTTTAATTTTTACTTTTCTTAACATAAAAAAAAACACGTTCTGTTTTAATTACTTATAAGAAAGAATCAGTTAATTTAATTTTCGCTAACTCTTATAAAAATTTCCTAGCCTTCTAAAATTTGTTGTTCCAATGCAGCTGGCAATCACTTAGACAGCTTGGTCTTGGATGCCTTAAAGCAAGCGCTGCACCGACGTTACTCACTTTGCATTACCCAGGAGACGCGTGTAACTTGAAGATACGGACGCGGAGTAACAATGCCCCGCAACGTTCTACGATACTATTAGGACCGGGACCTACGGTTTAAAGTGGATTCCGAACCACTACAAACATCCATGGCACCACTAGGACTCGAACCCGAAACCTGTGGTACCGAGCACCAGAGAGCTAGCCACTCGGCTATTCAGGCCCGCCTTCTAAAATTAGTTTTCTCATTTTTTCTTCTACAATTTTCAAGTCCGATTTTTACATCTTTTTATTTTTTTAACCATAGAATCTCAATCTGTAACCAATTAATATTACTGCGAAAAGTTGAAATACCTTAATAAAGACGAACCTTCCCTTTTCGAAAAGAAAGGATTCATCTGCTTGTACTATTATAATTGAACACAGGACTAACAATGTATGAAGTTCAAGTTGATTGGGTGCTATGAATTTGCGAATTGCACTTGTATAATTAGGCGCGTACAAAAAGAGCTTGATACTATATATATGGAAACCAATTATTTAGCTGTGCACTTTTTCCTTTTTAATTATTTCTTTTCAGTTTAAAAATTTTCCAGTCTTTTATACTTCCATTGTTCATAATTTTGCAACCTCTGTCTAAATCTACTAATTCCTACATCCAATTTATTAGTTGTAATTCCCTTTCTAATTATTCGTTCTATATTTTTTAATTGATTTGATGAATACTCATTTTACTTTTATATATTTTTCAATAGCGTGTCTATTGTATTGTAACGTATTATATATATTTCCAAACTATGCTTACTGAAAACATTACATTTTTGTGTATTATTACATATCAAATTTTTTTACATATTGTTTTGGGATTCTTTGATACATAATTAGGTTCTTTATAAAATTCTTTTCATTGTTTATTGTAAAATAATATCTTCATTGTTTAGTTTCTGTAACGCCAAAAGGGAATTTTGAAAATTTCCTTTTTTGTCCTTTATTCCCGCGCATACCTCCTATTTTCTTTTTACCCTCGCGTCTCTTCCATTCTTTCTAAATTCAGATAATTATGGCTACTCCACCCCTCCCTTATTCCTTTTTTTTTTTTTTGTTTTTAATTTTTTTTTAATATACCTTCATTGTGTGTCCACATATTTCCCCCTATATATAATTGTAAAGGCGCATTTCAGCTCTAGGCACAGTGATGCGGTGTAGTGTAGTATTACTACTATCACTACATTACACCATATCACTGTGCATAGAACTGAGTTGTCCCCTTTACGGTTTTGGAATAATGGGGGTGAGAAGAAATCTGATTGGATTCTGTGACGCTCTAAGGACATATGAGATCGTGACCTTCTGCTTAAAAAGTGGATTCCGAACCAATACCAACATCCATGGCACCGCCGGGACTTGAGGCTCCCGTAATGCAGCGCTAATAGTTGAACATATCTTGCATGGAGGAATGTCAGGACAACACAAGCATAACGCTATCATGCATTGTCTGAAATGAGTATTGGTGGTCTCGTAGATAGGGGGGGAATATTAATTTTAACATATAAAAAATGTAACGGCTGTTGTCAACATTAATGGCTATGGAAATAAGAGGTGACCAAGATGTTCATAATATGGCAACCCATATCATCACTCCAGTTGATGGACTTTTATAACAATGGCAAATGCAGGCTCACAGTAGTCGTTAATTATATTATGGCTGCTCCAGTAATATTATGACTACTCCACATATGGTGCAGCCATAATATAGCAGTACTCAGAACAAGGGCTTGAAAAGAGAACATGACCATAATTTTGCTTACATAGTAGTCATTGAATACACCAATGCAAATATGTGTATGTTTTTGCTTCTGTGTCTGCAGAGTCAGTTTTGTTATCTGTTGCAGAGTCAGTGGAAGCCACAGCTATTTATTAGTTTCACCTGTATGTTTTTTGTTTGTTTGTATATTAACAGACTTTTTGGGCTCGATTTTGCCCTCACAGCTAAAATTCTCAAGGACCGACAACACTAAAATATTTTGATCAAACTAGATAGCGTGATTAAAAAACAGCCTTTGAAAAGTCAATGTACATTTTTTAATGCAAAGAAAAGCAGTCAGAAATTCAATATGACGGATATTCTGTGTGATACAGGCTGGATTTATTGATTTTATATTCCTCGTACCTACATTGTAAAAACAAGGTTTTCGATCCATCAAATGAACTGAACGATAAAACCAAAATTCCGGTAGGCTTTGATGTCATTTTTAAACTGCATTCTGAATGAAATTAGTGATCAAATATCGAGCACCCCACTTTTAGAACAGGGAGTCAATTCTTATGTTAACAATTTTTTTTTTACTCTAAAAGCGTGTTTTTTAGTTTTTTTTAAACTATTAATTTATTTAATGCGAGAAAGAAGATTCATACACAAGATTTTATATTCTCGCTACAGTAAGGTTTTCCGACATAAGAATGAATTTAAACCAAAAATTTTAGGCTACGATTCTGACGCGATCAAATACCGACATTTGATAAACCCATAAGAATAGATTTACATTTGATCTTCTTTCTTTCTGTACAGATCGTAAGTGATCTTACTTCTATCTGCTTTATAAAAACAAAAGAAAAAAATATTCAAAATACATATGTTTTCTAAAAGTAAAATAAAATAAATTAAATGAAAAATGAAATAAAAAAGGTTGATAATAACGAATAAAATGAAATAAAAATAACGGTAATATAAGTTTATATAAGAATCGAATCATCTGACATAATATATATATATATGTTTCAGGCGAGTTCATTGCAAAAATCAGCCAGTATATGTGTGTGTGCAGACTGCCTTGACCCACCATGGAACAGTTGCGCCAATCATGATGATGATAATGATGATATATATATATATATTGATAAAAAAAAAACGAACAACCATTAAAAATAAAAAGAAAGAAAATAAATAAAAGCATTCCACCAATTTATGTTATAGAAATAAAGAATCTTGATGAATATATAAATGATTAATTTGTGACCATGTAAGTATTTTTTAATTATTTATTACTTCATTTCGGTATGTTTTAATGTATATCAGATATATTGCTGCATGATGCTTGTAGTGTCTTATTTCATTTCGTAAAAGCACGACATCCTGTGTTCATTGAATCCCTGATTTTGATGCAAAATATGCTACTTATTCTTTCAGAGCTTAAATGGGAACTTTAAACTTAGAACTTAATAAACTTTAGAACTTAATGAATTTTAAACTTAGAACTTAATGAACTTTAAAATTTTTTAATGTATATCAGGTAAATTGTTATATGATGCTCATACTATCTTGCTTCGTTTCGTAAAAGCACAACCTTTGCTCACTAATTCTTGATTTTAATGCAAAACGGGCCTATACTTTTAGACCTGAAATGGTTCTTTATTTATATAAAAACATGTAAATCAAACTCATTTAAAAATAGTATTTATTTTAAATCATTTGTAAAATATTTTTGCGTACATTTAAAATATTTCCTTTAAAATCATACAGTGTATTCACTTGTTCACAGAGTTAATTAAATTGTCAAATCTTAAACTTCACGGCCCATATGTTTGTTTAATTGAATTTAGAACACATTACTGATTTGAAATGAGGATTAATGAATGTAAAAGTACTGCACAATTCTCGATTAAAGCATGTCTGGGAATAAAGCTTGTTATTAATACACTTGATTGCTTAAGAAAATGAAATAAATGCGAAGAATTTATATTTATCGCAATTTTTGTACTGTGTTAAGAACAGGTATACTAATAATTATTCGAATAAGCTTCTTATTTGCTTTGTAGCGTTAATGTTTTGTGTTTTATTTCAATATTATTTTAAGGGTTTATACTTAATCTTTAGACTTATTTGTGTTTGATAATCTAAATAAAAACAAAATTATTTATTTTTAAACTTGGCAATTTTTCCGATTTTAAAAGGAATCTGTCTTGCAAAAATTTTGAAGAACAATGGCATATAAAATCGCATTCTGGCAAAAAGAAAAATGAAGAGGCTAAAATCATATTTATTGAATTTTCTCTGAAATCTTGGGAACCAGAACAACTGAATGATCCAATCTCATTTAAAAAAAAAGATAATTTTGTAAAAGCCTTGTAATAAATCAAAAGTTTATTGATTTTTTAACAAGAATCATCGAACAAATTGAATAAAACTTTTCAACTTTTAGGAAAGAAACAAATAAATATGAATAAAATAAAATAAAGGCAATTTAGCTTTTATTGCTCAAAAGGAACATAAAATGGATGAAGTTTATTATAGCTGTATAAAAATGATACGTCAAACAGAAAACTTGAATAACAAAGCCATTAATCATTTTTGTTATAAGATGTATGAAATGATTATTTAGCGAAAATTATTGAAGTACATCTTACACAAATATATACATTTTATTAAATATAAATACTATTTATTTCAAATACTTTTAGATGCAAAAATGTTACAATAAAAATTCTAATTTTAAGGAGACATTAGTTCTCGTATAGATTTAATAAAAAAACTTTTGCTTATTTTCTGTTTCCTTTTCTAGCAAGTACTTTCTTCATCTTATTACTTACAATATATTTTTATTTCCCAATTGAAGATAGTATGTTCTTTTATCAATTGAAAAAAAACAAGCAATGATACATGTGTTTATCACAGAAGGAAAAAATACACAAAATATAACTTTTAAACTTTTAGGAACGAAACAAAGAAAGATGAATAAAACACAATAACATAAGATAAAAGCAATTCAGCTTATATTGTTCAAAAAATTAACGTTAAATGGGTGAAGTTTCTTATAGTTGCATAAAAATAATATGGCAAAAAGGAAAACTGTAATAATAAAGTCTTTAATCATTTTTATTATAAGATGTATAAATTGATTATTTAGCGAAAAATATTAAAGTTCTTCTTACATAAATATATGAATTTTATTCAATACAAATACTATTTTACAAATACTTTTCAGATGCAAAAATTGTAGTGTATAAATGAAAAAAAAAATTCTAATTTTAGGAAATATTAGTTCTTCGTTTATAGATTTAATAAAGAACTTTTGCTTATTTTCTTGCTTCCATTTCTGGCAAGCACTTTCTTTATTGTGTTATTACTTACAATATATTTTTGTTTCCCAATTTAAGATGGTATATTCTTTTATCAATTGTAAAAACAAGCAATGATACATGTTTTTATCACAGGAAATAAAAATAACTCGAAGTCTAGTAACAATAACGCTCAGAAGCAATTATTCATATAAATTTTCGAATTTAAGATATGGATTCAGAGACTTAATCTTTCTTACCAATTCAGCTTCGATAGTATTTCATGTTTTATTTAATATGTTTTTCTACACTGCAAATACTCCTACAAATTATAGTTCTGCTGAAAATTGATGTGATAGCAGAGACTGCATAACTTAATTGAGCATTCAGGGAATTCGATAATAAGATCTGTTCTGTTTTAATCCTTTTGTTCAAATTTGAAACAGTTTTAAAAGAAATATCCAATTTTACAACATGATATTGAGATATTAACAATAAGTTCAATGGCAATTCGAGTAAGTACTAATGCATTGAAGTAATGTAGTATTGAAATATTCTGTTCATTTTTTAGGGATAAATTCGTGCTTTATTTATGCCCTTTTTATACAGATTTATACATTTTGAAGTATTTTATATCTCTTTGGCATTCTTACTATTATTTATGTTACTATGAAATGGCAATTTATTTTAGCATATATATATATTTGAGAAAACATATTTGCTTAATTAGATTTTGGATAAAGAATATTAATAATTTGCCAAAAAAAGTTATCATTTGAAAGAACTTATTTAATAATATAAACGTAAAAAATATGTTAGTATATGACATTCAAATGACATTGCACTCTAGTGCATGACACCAATATATCACACTAGTATGCAAGTACTAAGCATGGTCGCAATTTGAAAGCACCTGGACATGGAATCAGAAAAAAATGTCTTGTAGTGATTAGTTTAGTAAACGATTTTTTTTCCATTGATACAATATGCATCAGTTGCATTTGTTCAATTAATAAAAGAATGAATTGTCCTGAATTGGGAAATAAAAAGAGCTATAGATAAGTCTGAATGGGAGAAACAAGAAACGAGCACGTGAGAATGCTTTCAGCCGGTCAGTTAAAAAAGACTATTAGCAAAAAGAAAGACACAAGGATTAAAGCTAGTTGTAAGAAGTTCAAATAAGTTTTGGATGTAACGCTACTAGATAAAACCATCAAGGCAATTTCATTCATGGGAGAATTTCATTCATTATAGCAAACTTAAGGAATGGAATAGACTCAAGAGCAGGTGTTCGCCAAAGCGTCGTTTCACGTACTTTGAAAACCTTCTAAGTACAGGTGCAGCTGAGAAAAGTTTGGTGATAATATGATTCTCCACAGAAAAAAAGAAATGTTTATCATTTGGTAAGCGAAAAGAGACAGACAACAGTCAGCGGGTAACTGCTCGCCAGCTGCGTATTGCAATATTACTTCAAACAAAAACGAATTTTTCTGCGTCTAGATGCCTTCATAAGTTTCATTCGTACCTGTTTTTAAATCGGCCTGAATAATGTATCTCATCTACGGAAGTCTGCTAGCAGTGCTGTTTAGTTTTGTGTAAAGACTGGATGCTTCAGTAATAGTCCAATAATAGTAATTCAGTAATAATAGTAAAATGTCCTTTTTTGCAAATGAGACTCGTTATTCAGTGTTACAAATGAGTTCAGACGCCGACATTGAGAAAGTTCAAGTCACGAATTTGTTTCAGTAACATTATTTCAGGTGAGCTTATGATGGTACAGATGTTTTTGTCTGGAGAAATATTATGCTAAATGAACCAAACGAATGCAAATGTGGTGTAATGAATTACGGTTAATGAATGAAATGAATACAAATGTAGTGTAATGAACTATATTTAATGAATAAAATGATTGCGAGTGTGGTGTAACGAATTATGCTAAATGAAGGATATGAATGTAAATGTGGTATAAAGAATTATGTTAAATGAAAGAAATGAATGCAAATGGGGTGCAATGAATTAGGGTAAATGAATGAAATGAATGTAAATATGTTGTAATGAATTATGATAAATGAATGAAATGAATGCAAAGTGTAAAAAATTATGTTAAATGAATGTAAATATGGTGTAAGAAATTATGGTAAATTAATGAAAAATATCAATGTGGTGTAATGAATTATGGTAAATGAATGAAATGAATATAAATCTGGTGTAAGGAATTATGATAAAGGAATGTAAATGTGGTGTAACGAATTATGGTAAATGATTGAAATGAATGTAAATGTGGCATAAAGAATTATGGTAAAAGAAAGTAATGTAATTATGATTAGCGACAATCGTTACTGTCGATAAATGATCCTTTTTCATGTGCAACCTGTTTTGATATACCATTGATTCAGACTTTTATATGAATGGTAATTCCATATCAGATTGGGATCATGTTGGGAAGAAACTGCTCAGTAGTAAGGATATATTTCAAATGGATTAAGCAGTGCTTTTCCCAAATTTAAATCTCCTACAATTTGCTTGGGGTACTTCGGGGATACAACTATCGACACTATCTTATTCGTGCAGAAAATACAACATTTGAAACGTTTATTGTTATTCTGAAAATGTTTCTGAAAAATAGGTACTCTTACTTCAATAACTGTACAAAAATTTGGTGCTAAACATGGACAGAGAGTGCTATGTAATTATTGTTGTTAGGGAGGTCATATTTCTTAATGTTCCTTCCGTATTTCTTCTACTTCTTTAGTTGATAAATTTGTATCAAATCTATTCTTTTAAAGAAGATTTTTTGGTTTGAGCTATAATCTATAAAATATTTTATACATATCTTTAGTAAGAGAGATAAATAAAAATGAATATCAGGTCAAGTTTCAATACCAGAATTACCAGATCAAGTATCAATACCAAATCAAATACCAGATCAAGTATCAATACCAAATCAAATACCAGATCAAGTATCAATACAATACCGAATCAAGTAAATATCAGATCACCAGATACAATATCAATACCTAGAATCAAATATATCAAGTATCAATACAGATACAATACCATATCCAAATCAAATACCAAACAAATAGATCAAGTATCAATAGAAAAAGTAAATCAAAAAAAGTATCAGACAATATCAAATAGTACAAAATCTTTGCTTTTTAATTTCCATGTCTAAAGGGCGTTTTTGCTGCGCTTATTGATAAAAAAACAATTCCTGCTTTAATTTTGCACATTAGAATAAATTAATTAAAAAAGTTTAAGAAAGACAAAAAATAACATAGATGAACAAAAAAAGTTACTTATAGTTATAAAATAACAGTAATGGCTTTTAAATTACGTAATTAATAGTTATGAATCTAAACAAAATTCTTTACATGCTTATCAAATAAAAAATTTCTTTACAACAAAAAACACAAGTTAATTACATTTAATAGCAGATTCATTTTATATAAATTAGTTTATAAAATTTATTCGGGAGGTAATTATAAAATCCAGAAAAGTAATTTCAACAAACTTGTTTATTAACTAAAGATATCCGATATAAAGACCGCTGAAAGACAAAATTTATTCATTTATTGGCACCATGTTATTTTACGCCGAAATCCCAGTTTGGGTGTCCTTCCCTGATTATGATGTATAGATAAAATGTCAAGTTTCACGCTTCGAAAGACCATTAAGTTTAATTACTGGGGCAACGGAAGGGGATTTTTATAGTTGGAACTAAGGGACACTTTTCAAGGGACAGTGATCAATCTTTCCTAAACCGGAATAAACATGGAAAGTTTAAATTTCTTCCAAGAAAGTCTGTAAATTTTTCTTATAAAATTGCTCAGAGGAAGTAAACATTAATCTAACGGTCCTTTCTCGTAAAACTTGTAAAGCAAATTCTTTTTTTAACAATGAAAAATATTTTCAAATTTACTATTATGAGCAAAGAAGAATGGGTTTTCTGTATAACGGTATTTGAAAGTAAATGGAAAAATTTTGTAAAAGGAAATAATCTTAAAAGTATTGCAAATTTGATAATAATCTCAAATGGGACTTGGCGAACTACAATGTATGATTCATAAATTATTTTCAAACAAATATTATTATTTTAAATTTTAATATAAAAATAAGCATTTTGTGTCTTACAGTATATTCAACGCGGCTTACAAAATGTAACTCAAAGATAGAAGAAGTAATAATATCAGCTAAATATTAAAAATATTATATACATTTATATTAAATTCAAACATAAAATTACAAAAAAGACATAAAATCTTGCTGCAGTTAAAAAGATCTTTATCGTTGATCAATGAGATAAAAAAAATGTAAAAGTCTGATTAAGTACTGCATGCTTCGATTACTACTGCAGTAAAAGTTCTGGTTAGTTTTTAAAGGGAATGCCCAAGACATAAATATGTCTTAGTCAAAATAAGTAATTAACTATTTCTTGTCAGTATTAATATTGCCAGTTATTCTAACTATTAATATTAATTATTACGTTTGAGAGATCTAAAATATAATTCACAAAAAAAAACTAAAATGTAACTCAAATACAGAAAAAGTAATAATATTAAGTAAATATGAAATATATATATATATATATAAAATTTTACTACAAATGAATTCAAACATAAAATCACAAAGTGAAACAAAGATCTCGTTTCACTTAAAAATACCTATGTCGTTGATTAATTAAATAAAAATTGTAAAAGAATGATTATGTAGTGCCTGCTTTGATTACTGCTTCCGTAAAAGTTCCAAATGCCAAAAATATAAATGCCCAAAACATAATTAATTATTTAGACTAAGAAATTTAATTATTTCTTGTCAGCATTAATATTATCAATTATTATTATTATTATTATTATTACTATTAATTATTACGTTTGAGTGATCTAAGATGCAAATTCCAACCAACCATAACTTACATAATGGTAAATTACAACAGTTAACGTAATCATAAAGTTTTTAATGTAATCATAAAGTTTTTAATACGTACAAGATTGTAATAACAATAACTTCTCAATGCGAGAAAATTACAGAAACATTATACATTCCAATCATTACTGTTACCACTATACATTCCAGTCCATTAATGGCAGTTATTATTTTTATTAATATTAATTATTACGTTTGAGAGATCTACAATTCAATTCACTACCATAACTAACATATCGGTAATATACCAAAAATTAATGTAATCATAAAACTTTTAATACATACAAGATCACCACATAAGAATAATGAAACAATGTGAGAAATTACAAAGCATTTTCAACCATTCCAGTTATCCTGTTAACATTTGTATATTTCAGTCCATTAATGCCAGTTATTATTATCATTAATATTAATTATTACATCTGAACAATTAAAAATGTAATTCACAACCATAACTAAACGATAACTTACCAAGAATTAATGCAATCATAAAGCTCTTAAGACATACAAGATCAATGCATATGTAACAATAACTGCAATTTTTCACAATGCGAGAAAATTACAGAAACATTCTACATTTCATCCATTCCAGTTATTTCTGTTAACGTTATGCATTCCAATCCATTATTGCCAGTTATTATTATTGTTAATTTTTACGTCTGAGTGATCTATAATGTAATTCACAACCATAACTAACATAACGGTAACTTACCAACAATTAATGTAATCATAAAAGCTCTTAATACATACATGATAAATACATATGTAACATTAACTGCAATTCTTCACAATGCGAGAAATTTACAGAAACATTATGCATTCTATCTATTCCAGTTACTCCTGTTAACATTATATATTCCAGTCCAATAATGTCAGTTATTATTATTATTATTATTAATTATTACGTCTGAATAATCAAAAATGTAATTCACAACCATAACGATAACTTACCAACAAATTAATGTAATCATAAAGCTCTTAATACATACAAGATCAATACCTATGTAACAATAACTGTAATTATTTCCAATGTGAGAAAATAACTGAAACATAAACTTTTAATTACAGTCTAAGCTTAATATCCCTCATAATTATCAGTAAAGCATAATTAAATAAATTATACTTTAAATAATAAGTTTTGAAATTTAATATCGAGTAAATAGAAATAATATATTTTATACATGTATTCTGTTATTTAATTATTTTACGCTTCATTTTAGAGTTTCTAATGAATATAATAATCAATGACAGGGAATTTCATAATCTTCTTATATCTACTAATCCCTGGTGATATGGAATGTACATAATATATGCTAAAAGTTCTAGTGATGTATGTTATGTAACCGTGTTATCAATTTAAGATTTGCAAAATTTTTAACTCTATACAATTTAAGATTTATATCCTCTGATTTAACTAAGTCGCTAGAGAAAATCTTAATTCTTCAAAATACATAAAGAAATATCGCTACAACTTAAGTTAATCACAACGCGAAATATTACTCGCTAAATGTTAAATTGAACATTTTAAATAAATATTCAAGCTTGAACTTTTGCAGCAAAAGATTTCTAACTTTAATACTTTGAATAAATTAATGATCTTGAAAATGTAATCTCATCTTTAAAATCCTAGATATTCTATTTCTAAGAATAGATTTAAGTAATTCTTGAAGACAAATTTAGAAATTATCTATTAGCAATATACATATTCTTGCATTTTAAAGAAAAAAAGATCCATTATATAAATAATAAAACGTAATTGTTCGCATATTTAAGATAATGATTAAAATTATATACATGTTCTTACGTTACAATGTATAAAGTGATACATTATCTAATCAATGTGTTGTTAAATGATAGGTAGATGCCTTTGTGATAGGCGATACCTTTAGGCCTTTATGCTTATGTTATATGGATTTTGTGTTATTTTTAAAAAACAAAATTCAGATAACCTAAAAAGCATTCTATTATTATTTAAATGGCAGTTAGATGCCTATATTCTGCGTTATTATTTTTTTTAAATTCTGATAACTTAAAAAAATATTCTATTATTATAAAAATGGCGGATACTCATAGATGATTTTATGCTGTATTATTATTTTTATAAAAAAAATTCAGATGACATAAAAAATATTCTATTATTATTTAAATGGCTGCTAGTTGCCTTTTGCTGTGCTATTTTTACAAAAAAATCAGAACATCTAAAAATATTCTAATAAAAATAAATAATTTTATATCCAACACTATTTTATTTACTACCTGTTGAACAAAGCCGTTTGAGCAACTTAAACCTCTATTGCAAAAAAAACCTAAATTCACAGACATATGTCTTGTATTGAAGACTCATAAAACATGTAAACGATAAAGAATGGTGAAAGGCTTTTAGGATTGTTGAAAATCTAGTTCTCTAAGAAAGTATTTCCAAATTTATTGCTCCACGTTGAACAATGTTTTACAAAGCGTTTTTGTTAAATTTTGACCTGGTAACGATTTTTTATCTATAAAAATGAAAGTAGATTTTGAAAAAAAATAAGTTTTTTTTTTTTTTTTTTTTGTCTTTTACATAAAAGTGCTGTATTAGTAATGTTCCATATATATATATATATAACTTAACCAGTTTAAGAACTAGTTACTAGTTAGTTTAGTTAAAAGTTACTGTAAAAATCATTTTAGTTTAAAATTTGCTTTTTTTTCTGATAATACTTTTTAGATAAAATAAACTCTCTTTTAAATTATTATGAGCTTTTAAGTTATCTAATAATACATTTTAAAGGTTTATAAATGAAAAATTCTTTGTTTAAAATTTTTCATTAAGCTCTCATTTGTAACCAATGTACTAAACGATAACAAGTAATATAAAAAAATTTAAAGTCAATTCCTACTTTTTTTCACTATATTGCAGAAAGTCCTTTATAAATAATTTTCATTTTTTTTTTTGAAGTTTATCTGGTACCATCTATTGGTAGATATATGCAATTTAGATCTAAAAAAAACGAAAATTAATTAATTAAATTTAATTAATGAATTAATATTTGAAGAAACTGTATTAACATCAGTGTCATCCACTACAAGTTCAAAAAATGTATTTGAACTTGAGTGGATGAATAAAAAGTATTTTCATGAACGATTGAAAATTTGAACAAGATATATATATGGAGAGTGTGAGCTAATAGGAGGAATTGAAAAAATACATCGTTATTCTTTTTTAATTTTTTTTAAAGAGATAAAATTAAAAACGAAATCATTTATGGAACTCGTGAAAAGTTTTAAGTTAAATTAAAATTAATGTTAGTTATAGATTTGAATACACTAGAGACATTTATCAACAAATTAAAAAAATTCAGAAAGGCCACTAATGAAAAACTTTATGGCCTTATAATAATTTATGACAACTATTAATTAATGACTAACTTAATTTCGAAAGAAATGTATTCTATGAAAAGAATTGAAAGTTCCTTTACACTGATTAAATTTCAAATTTATTTTATTGATTAAGAATATAAGGCTGCTATGACAACCATTAAATTTGGTTACGAGGCTCCCAAGGTGAAGGTCAATATATTTTGACACTCATTATTAAAAGAATTAAAATATAGATAAAATATTGGTTCACATGAAGGGTGAAATTATTGCAGTAGTTGATGAGTTAATCTTAAATTTTCGTTGATAGATTATTGAATTATTATATTAAATAAAAGTGTTATTACATGTAATTTTCATATTTTTTAATAGTTTCCATTTTAAAGGTTTACAAATAAAATTCAATATTTTTCTTTAAAATTTTTTTTTCATTAAGTTTTCATTTGTTCCCAAAGTAAAAAAAATAATAAAAAAATATTACATTTTAATGCTTTCTTAAACATTTTTTTAATATAAAGATAAATATCTATCATAAGTAAATTTCAACAAGAAGTTTTCAGGTATTAATTAAGAATGCAGGGCTGCTATGACCAGCATTAAATTCTGTTAATGCATAGAGATACGAGTTTCCCAAAGTGAAGGTCAATATATTTTTGACACTCATTGTTAAATCAATTAAAATAAAGTATTGGTTCATATGAAGGAGAAATTATTGCAGTAGTTGATGAGTTAATCTTAAATTTTCGTTGTTAGATGGTTGAATTATCATATTAAATAAAAGTTTTATTAAATGTCATTTTGAATGAATGATAAATATCTATCATGTGCAAATTTCAACAACCAGTTTTCAGTTTAAAATAAGTTTCAGGCAAATTTTAATTAGTTGTTTTCGACGACAACACTTCTACAGAAATGTATAAATGTGCATCCATATATGTTTCTAGTTATTATATTTGTAATGATATGAAATTTTCTAAAATTAGTATTTGATTTATTCTGCTACTTTTTATTTTTTTTAAATTTACCATCTTTAATGCTATATGTATAATGTATTTATTTATGTTTTTTTTAAATTACAGTAAAAACTATATGAAATAATTAAAAATTTAATTTCAGCATGGATTGATTTTTAATTAAATTTTGCTATCTTTCATTAGAACTTTAAAGTTGATTGGCGACCAGAGTTTTAGAATTTATTTAAAGATCTAAATGGATTCTTTGCTTCAAAAAATTTTCTTGAAAATAGAACTTTTGCATAGGTAGTACAAGCTAAATGCCTGAAAAATATTTTAAAAGCAAAGCTACTATTTTCCTTATATATATATATATAGTGTTGGCTAAACTTACTATTTGATAATGTTTGAGAAATAAGGTGCTATATTTTGAAAATTTCCTTTTTCCTTCAAGTATTAATCTACGTCGCATATTCCACGAGAATTTTCATGGAAGCATTCTACCTTACTTATTCGGACATTACCGAGTAAACGGGCTCAAGGAAAGAATATGTCTCAGTTTAGAAAAATATTCTCTCGCTGTTCTCGCCTGAGATGAGAACTGTTTAAATTACCTCTGTACTTGGAAGTGATATGGTAATGGGAATTGTTGTTTCACATATTAGAAACCTGGAGATTTATATCTTTTACTACCTGTAAAATGACTAAATGCACGAAAATGTTCACTTAGAAGAATGCGAAACGCCCTTGCTATGAAAGCGATATTCTTAATTATCAATTGCTACAGGAGAAGTATTTCCTTTAGTTAAGAATTTTATATAAATTATTAGGTTAATAAGTTCTTGTAGCTGTGTAAGTTGTTTTTAAATAACATACATAGCAAGTAAAGAATTTTAAAAAATGATTTTTGTTATATAAAGAGGTAGTTCTAAATGATTTTTGCAATCACAATTTTAGAATGTTTTTATAGCTAAAAATTTATTATTATCTTTGTTTCCTTGATTTTGTAAATTATAACAATTTCAAAAATGTTTCCTTTTTTTTATTTAAATTAATCTAATTATAAACTTATTTTATCTAAAACATTAAGATCAGAATTAAAAAAAAAATTAAATTGAAAATTTGCTATCACAGTAAATCACTATGTCATAAGAGGCACTAAATATTTAGATTCAAAATTAAACATTTGACAAAAAAACAACAACAACTTACTTTTAAAAACAAATAAATAATAATACTTTTTAAAAAACTTTCTAAGGCTTTTAAAAATAGTTCAAAATACTTTTAAAACTTTTAAAAATACTTTTAAATAAATTTTTAAGAAATACTTTTAAATCACAGTTTATTTTCTAATTTTGCCTTTTTTTAAATATACGTGCATTAAAAATCTTTGATATGTTTGCTTTTGTTATTTTTTATTTCTTAACACCTTTTTTTTATGACATAAAAATAGATTTTTTACTTTTAAAACTGAGTAATTTTATTCAAAAAATTAGTAGTCATTTCAGCACACAATATCAAATTAAAGATATATTTTCAGCGTAGTTTAAAATCAAACCGTTTATGATCATTTAATTAAACATATCTATTCATAACGTCAAATACCATATGCAATAAATAGTACGATTATATAATATTTAACATGACATTTGTTAAAGTGAGTTTGTATCCGTACATATAAATATTGATAGCAGTTTAATAATTAGATTTTCACAGTATATACGATTAGAAAACGCATATAATTTTCTTAAATATGAAATGTAATAAATTTTAAAATTAAAGTTTTAGAATATGATTTAAGAATGTTATTTTTTTTTTTTAACAACATAATTTTAAGCAGGGTAGCTTTTATTTGTTTTAATATTTAAATTTATTAAATTAAAAAAAAAAAGAAATCTCTAAACTGACTTTCGCTTACAAATTAAAATTTCTTTACATTTTAGATATTTTTTTTTTCACGAATTCTATTGATGTTTATTCTTTTTTCTCAAAAACTAACTATTAGAAAACTTTATGTTCACAAGAACTTAAATTAGCAAAATGGAATATTTCAAAAAATAATATTCAATAAAATAGCATATTAATTAATTGAAAATTCATATGCCAATAAAATAAATTTCATACAATCATAAAATAAGTTTTGTAGTGTTGCGGTTGTGTAGCTGGATAGTAACTGAACGTGGTTGGCTGAGACTTAAGACACAGTTTTAAGAACTCATAGCTTTATTCACACACACAGGCATCACACACATACAAATAGTTATATAATATTTAACACATTTAAAGGTATACACTGAAGTGTCAAAAGTCATGGGATACCTCGTAATATCGTGTCGGCCCTCCTTTCGCCCGGCGAAGTGCAGCAACTCGACGTGGCATGGACTCAACAAGTCGTTGGAAGTCTTCTGCAGGAATATTGAGCCATGCTGTCTCGATAGACGTCCATAATTGTGAAAGCGTTGATGGTGCAGGATTTTGGGCACGAACAGACCTCTCGATGCTGTCCCATAAATGCTCGATGGGATTCAGGTGGTCAGATCATTCGTTGGAATTATCCAGAATGTTCTTCAAACCAATCGCGAACAGTTGTGGCCCGGTGACATGGCGCATTGTCATCCATAAAAATCCCATCGTTGTTTGGGTACATGAAGTCCATGAATGGCGGCAAGTGATCTCCAAGTAGCTGAACATAAGCATTTCCAGTCAATGTTCGGTCCAGTCGCACCAGAGGACCAAGTCCATGCCATGAAAAAAACAGCGCCCACCATTACGGAGCCACCACCAGCTTGAACAGTGCCTTGCTGACAGTTTGGGTCCATGGCTTCGTGGGGTCTGCGCCACACTCGAACCCTACCATCAGCTCTTACCAACTGAAATCGTGACTCATCGGACCAGGCCACGGTTTTCCATTCATCTAGGGACCAACCGATATGCTCACGTGCCCACGAGAGTCGCTGCAAGCGATGTCGTTCTGTCAGTAAAGGCACTCGAGTCGGTCTTCTGCTGGAATAGCCCAAGAAAGCCAAATTTCTCCGCACAGTTCTAACAGACAAGTCCCTTGTACGTCCCACATTGATTTCTGCGGTTATTTGACGCAGTGTTGCTTGTCTGTTAGAATTTATGACTCTTTACAGACGTCGCCGGTCTCGGTCGTTAAGTGCAGGCGGTCGACCACTGCGCTGTCCATGGTGGGATGTTATGCCTGAAATGTCATACTCTCGGCACACTCTTGACACAGTGGATCTGGGAATGTTGAATTCCGTAACGATTTCCGAAATGGCATGACCCATGCGTCTAGCTCCAACTAACATTCCGCGTTCAAAAGTCGGTTAATTCCCGTCGTGCGGTCATCATCACGTCAAAACCTCTTCACATGAATAACTTGAACAGAAATGAAAGCTCTGCGAAAGCACTGCGCATTTATACCTGTTCTACGCGATGCTACTGCCATCTGAAAATTTGCATATTGCTATCCCATGACTTTGTCACTTCAGTGTATAATTATACATTCAATTAATTCAAAAAATTATTAAATTAATTATTTTTATTTTAATATATAATTTTATCTTTTTTTATTTACTAAATTAAAAAAAAAGAAGTCTCTAAACTTATTTTCGTTTACGAATTAAAATTTCTTTAAATTTTTAGGTTTTTTTTTTCGTATAAAATGTATGTATAAAATTTTTATATAAAATTGAATAAAATTATATAAAATAAAATATTAATATATATAAAACGGTAAAAATTTATAATATGTATGAAATTTTTTTAAATCTTGAAAATCTTAAAATATGTAATTTATAAATTTATAATTTATTAAAATTTTCATTCACATCGTACAGAAATGGATTAAAAAAAATTATGTTTTCTGTTCTAAAAAATTCAAAAAGGAAAATAAAAAGACTATTCACAATTCAGTAAAAAATTATTCGCAATGCAATAAAGTTAAAAGTTTTTAAAAAAAAAATATTTTGATAAACCTTTATTGAATTATTATTTTTTAATAACAATTTAATAAGTAATTTTGCATTTATATGAATTTTTGTTATTTAAAAAAAAAAAACTTTAATTTTGTAGTTTACATTATCATAATGCCAGACTTTAAAAATCTTTATCATCTTCACAGGAAAACGGGAAATTAAAAAAATGGGTAAATGAAAATAATTTATAATTTGACTTAAATGAAAATTAATAAATTGAAGCGCTTTCATCATATTATTATTTAAATGCATGTATTTCTTAATACGAATTAAGTCATTTAACGGTCATTAACTAGTCATTTAGTCATTTGCTGAATTTTTATATTGTGTGCACCTGTGAAGATTAAAATCTGAAGACGATTTATTGCACCATATTTTTACATGTTTTTTTTTATATGCTTACTTTTTAAAATATTTTTTCTTTCCTTGCTGAAATTTAAAGATTTCGATTTAGTCATAGATACTAGAAATATATATTTTTTAACTTTTAGCTGTCGAGTCTTTTTGAAATGTCAATGATCGGCTAGCAACTTTTTTTGTAACCAAAGTCACGAAGTAAATTTAAAGATTGAAAGTAATGTCAAAAACTTGTGGTATTTCCAACATTTTAGACATTGCTTGCAGTCAAAATTGATGGCAGTTTAGTTGCTGGAGGACAGTTTTGATACGTTTAATACTTTGGGTTACAAAATACTGTTATAATGGCTATATCTGAATCTTAAATCTAAAAATTCGCCATGAAAATTAAGAAAGATATTTATTTTACTTAATCGGAAATAATATTTTAATAATCAAATTTGATCAGGTTTATAATTAATTTTGTAGCGAATCATTTATTTAAATGAGGATATTATTTTTATAATTATTATAGTGAGCAGGTTGGGTAACCAGATTGTAACTGGATGTGGTTAGGTTGAGATATTTGCACAGGTTGGAGAACTCACAGCTTTATTGACGCACGCACAAAAACTGCACACATATAATTAGAGACATGCAATATTTAACAAATTTAAAAACATTTAATTTTAGATGCCACGATTTATATATATATTCCATATACATATATATATATATTCCATATACATATATACGTTGAAATATAATATATATATATATATATATATATATATATATATATATGGAATATATATATATATATATATTCCACATATATATATATCCATATAATTTTAGATTCCGTGGAAGGATCGGCTATAATTTAAAGATTGGCCGAAAACCCGATATTCAACTATGTGCAGGATGCGCGAAATATATTTATTCTCCGGGTGAGAGTCTGAAGGCCAACTAATTTCATCGTGTGAGAGACTGTAAATTTTGCGTTTCTCAGCAGAAGTGCATGGTTGCGCTGTACTTCCTGTCCAGTGAAAGTCTCGAGGCCGACTGACCATTTCTCTCCTGAACTCCAAAGAGCTCTTGTCAATGTATAGGAGGAAGTACGGTTACAGTACGCAGTAAATTACAAATCTGGTTCATGAAAATTTTATTCTAGTAAATTATATGAGAAACTATAACAAAAAATATCGCAAATTGTGCTTTTTTTTTTTTTACATTGCATTTGCTATTCCAAATTTCATAAAATTAGTGATAAGTGATTGATTCAATCAAGTGATTAAAATCAGTGATAAAATCAGGGAGTTTTTATGTGATAAATACATAAAATTAATTTTTCTCCTTCCGATGGATATTAATAATGCTTATTTTTATATATAAATATTTAATAAATAGCGTCAAATAAGCCTATTTAGAAAGTCTATTTTTGTTCTTTACTTTCGCATTATTTTTATCCTCGTTTTAATCAAATTTATTATGTATTTTTGAAATTGTTTTATTCTCTAACAGATGATGAACATTATTTTAAGTCACGCTCGAAAGCACACACAAAGGTAAAATATTTAATCGTTGACAAAAGATTAGATGTAATGCCGCTCAAAGGAATTGGAATGAGTAAATTTATATATTTAATTAACGAGTCAAAAATTCTAATTGAACGAGTTGACAAGGTTCTTAAAGTATCATGGAAACTTAATTAGCTAATTAAGAACATACAATAACATTTGTTAAACTACATGCTAGTTAATTAGTAAAAGATGTCATTGGAGTATGACCATATCCATAGGTGTTAAATTATATTTAAATAAAATTTTCTATAACATTTTTTAATTAGTTAAAAAGTAATTATAATAATTTTCAACAAAATTGAAATTATTTTCTTATTATGTATTGTTAAACTATTAATTTTGTATTTATGGGTTCTTGGATATTCATGTTAATCAAGTATTGTTCATACGTATGAAAAGATTTCAAAAGTTAAAAGTACACATATGTAAATAATAGTTATACAGCTTGTTTTATTTTTGCATAATCGTTATTACCAGAAAAATAATGTTTTTATTAAATATATTTCATTCATATGATATCAAACTGCTTTTAGACTTTTTAAACATTTTCGATTCATGGGAATTGTCTAGCCCTGCTAGACAGTTCCGAGATTAGTAACAAAACAACAAATTAATTTTTTTTTTCGCTGTCGCACACTTGCCAATGAGTTAATTCACCATAAAAAACATAAAATGTTGTAGCAAAATCAGCGTTTCCTAAGATGTACCATAAAAAGTGTGCTACAGCGCATACAAAAGAGGCAATGGAAGAACATTTATGAGTAATTAGCCAGCATTTGTATGCAGTATTGCTCACTGTAACAATCTTCCATGAGATATCTGAGTTTCAAAGCGATTGTCCATAGAGCATCCCTAGTGAGATTCAAACTCACGCCCTTTCTTGCGCTGGGGTTTGTACTACCATTGGGATACAGAAGATCTCAAATTGTATTCTAAAAAAGATGCATTTCATGTTAATACTGCAAAATGGGGAGTAAATTAGTATAAGTGTAATTTATCAATGGAATTTCAAAGTGAATGATTTTTACATAACAATATAATTTTTTCATAGAATAAATTTTATTATTAATATAAATAGATAAACATGCATGTACTTGTGACTTAAGCAGAACAGATTTAATTTAAAAAGAAAATTAGTTTAAATAAACTAATTTATGAATTTAATAAACTAATTTATTTATTTAACACCTAAATAATGTTTATCGTGTTAGTAACAAATTCTTTTTTAACATTCTAAGTATGCATTTTATTAAAACTTCGTATAGTTATTTTAATTATAAATCACTATCAAGGTGTTAAAAAATTGTAAAAAAGAATAATTTTTGCATTATAAAAGAGACAAAAAAAAAAAAAAAAAAATTGGAGAAATGTACATTTATTAATTTTCTTTTACTTTCTTTTGGAATAAAAAATTAGTTTTTATTAGAAATGTTAAATGATTACAATAGTTTTTTAGAATTCACAAAATTGAGCACAATTTATGTATGTTAACATTTATTCTAAAAATAGAAAAAATTTATATTTCCATTCTTTTTTACAGAATACGTTCTTCGGTCTATTAACATAATAAAGCAAGATGCAATTTTGTTAGCACCGAGGACTGTTGAATTGTTAATTATGATGCCAAAATATAGAATTTAAATAATAGTTATACAGGTTCTTCTATTTTTTGCTTAACAATTATTATCAGAAAAATAACGTTTTTATTAAATATATTTCATTCATATGATATCGAGTTTTTTTTTGTTTATCTGCTGTAGCACACATGCCAATGAGTTAATTCACCCCAAAACATAAAAACGTTGTAGTAAAATCAGTGCTACCTAAGAGGCACCATAAGAAGTGTGATATAGCACATATAGAAGAGTAATGGAAGAATATGCTTTCCGTGAGAACATTCATGAGTAATTAGCCAGTATTTGCATATAGTATTGTTCACTTAACATTAGGATACCCACCAAAAATATAAATTAATGAAGTCTTTATTAATTAATTAATAATATTATAATAAAAACTTTTAATATAACTACATTTATTTCTTAAAAAATAAATAAAATAAATTTATTACAAGCATGAAATAAATTTTTTATTTATTATTACAGGAATTTTATGACTTTATCGAAATCTATTCAAAATTCTTTTAAATTTCATAATGTGTATCATTGAATAGCATGACAGAAAGATTATTTACAATGAGCTTTAAAAAATTAGAGCTAGTAATTGTAAAATTAAAAATTAAAAAAAAATAAGTAGACAATTTCATTAATGGATTCAAATACGTACAAAACTAGATAATCCACATAGTCCTTATTCACTTGAAAGTCCTTTTGATACCATGAGACAAGATTTCTTAAACTTTGTGTACAGAATTAAGCTACCTGAGAGCTAAACTATTCTAGCTGTCACGAGTTTAATATTTCATCGTCTGCAGAACATTAGCAAGCCGCATTTTTAGCTAACAGAAAAGAAGAAAACACTTGCTACAAGATCGAGCAAATAGTTCCCGTTGGGAATTTTGAATCTTCTGAACATTAGGAAGGTGTATGTGGATGCGAATTGCCACCAGATGTAGTAGAATTCCAAATCACAACATTACACGCCGTCTGCACTGAATGGCACTTATCGATTCAGAAAATGGCGATTTGTTTCGGCTTAGTGAAATCCAGAAGTAGTGCTTTTTCTGAACCCAGTTATTATCACGAGTATTCTATTGCCATGACTTTTCGAGAAAATTATATTTGCTTGCATACATAAAGTGTCTTGATTTGTCTTTTGTCTTCGGGTATTTTGTGTGAACTCACAGGTTTTCGAGTTTGAATCCCGGCGGTGCCATGGATGTTCGTAGTGGTTCGGAATCCACTTTAAACCGTAGGTCCCGATCCATTATGATCGTTGAGCGTTGCGGGGCCATTGTTACTCTGCGTCCGTGGCTCATCTCCAAGTTACACGCGCTCCCTGGGTAATGCAAACCGAGCAACGTCTGTGCAGCGCTTGCCTTAAGGCATCCAAGACCTAGCTTTTCTAAGTGTTTGCCAGCTGCATTAGAAAAAAAAAATTGTGTGAACTTAATATTGACACATTAAATACGCTTCCATACCAGTCACTATGTGTGAAAACACTTCATTCGCAATTTATCTTGGAATGATTGAAAAAATAATGCAAGTCCAGCTGTCATTTTCTTCATTTTGTGATTGGATGTCACAGCTTTGGTGCCCAACTGGCTATAATTTTTTGATAATATTTGTTACTATTTGAAATAGTCTCGACATTGAAGCATCTGAATATTATGCATCTCGACCAGAAATCAAAGTGGGACTACTTTTTTCGTATTTGCCATTCATGTGATCGAGAGCTTATCGGTATGGACAATAAGCTATCTTTGCATACGCTGTCTTAAACATTTGATTAAATTGAGCTGATTTAATTTAAATTTCTTTGAGCTGATATGTCTGCATCGTAGACACACTACACCAACACCAGAAGTTATGGTCTGAGAGCAAATTCTTGTGACAGCAGGAGAACTCTAGTCGTTATATCAGGCACCATGACAGCAAATTTGTATGTTAGACAGATTTGACTGAACCTTTGTGCTTCCAATTTTTCATTATTATACCAGGGAGTATTTTCTAACAGGGTAACTCCCTTATCCATAATACTGTTATCACCAACGCGCTCTACAAGGTGTCGACATGTTGTCTTGGTCTGTGAGATCACCAGATATTGAACATACGAATCATCATTTAAAGATGAATAAAACTTCACCTATATTCAGCATTGACCGTTGCCGAACTGACTGATCAAATGCATCAGACACATTTACAGAATACATTTTTTACAACACAGATTTTAAAGAACTGACTTTTATAATAATAATAGTAAATGCTTTCTAAATTTCATAACAACTGACTTATTAAGTCAATTAACTCTCATTAACTGAAACATTTTTAATTTTTTAGTAACACAAACATACCGAAGTTTGTCAGAAAAGAACTAGATAATTTATTCAAATTAAATTAATGATGAAATTAATTTGCAAATAAACTTTCTTCAAATTTTATTCATTAATGTTTTATGTGAAATAAAAATAAACTTCACTCTGAAGTTTAATAGACATGAAACATATTTATATGAGACATGAAACAAGTCTCATATCATTCTTAAGACAAATTCATGTTTTTTAGATTTCGTTAATTAAAAATTTTTATTAATTAAAAGTTTTGTTTTTGACAAAAAATAAATAAAAATATTTCTTCAAAGTATATAAATTAATTAAAGAAAACTATTGTATTTCTTTTATTATCAAATACATTGTAAAAGGAAATAATAATAGTAAAATCAATATTTAAATAATCCGACTTTGATAAACATGACAACTAACATATATATTTTACTAAAATTACCTCACGCAAAAATTTGCATGTTTTTGATATAAAAAACAAATATAAATTCAATAAATTTAATTAATCCCAGAAATGTGCATTAATCCGAAATAAAAAATCTTATTTTCATTAAATTCTAATCTGTTACTCTTATGCTTTACAAGAAAAAGTATCTTTATACATCTAGTACTTAAACTGTTTTAAAAAGGACAAACTGATTTCCTTTTATTTTGTTTTTGTCTGTCTTTATATGTTGTTTTGTCAGGTCTTATATATATATATATATTAATAGAGAGAACTATTTTTTTATGTTCAGTGAAAACAAACATTATGTTGTTTGCCACGTAATGGTTATATACAGAAAAGCCACTTTTTTATTGGGAGTTATTAATCAAACTGTTTATTTGCTTACAACATTGGCTTTTTTTTTGGGAATATTAAATAAAAAAAACCGCCTTTATTCATGAATTGATTAAACATTTGAATCAATTACTATTTAATCTGCGAAGGAAGTACGTTTTGTATTGAGTTTTAATGGTGAAATATATTTTTCAAAGTTTGCAAATAAATTAAAATTTTTATCTAAAATGTATTATTCGATGTATTCTGTTTTTCTCATTTATAAATAAATTTTTTTCCTTAGGTCTTAATGACTTTTTGAGACTTTTTCATAATTAATTGCTTTACGAAAATGAAAAAAAAAAAAAAAATAACATCTTAGAAAGTTATAAAAATGTATTATTATTTTAAGTTGAAAGTCGTAGATTATGTTTTCAAACTAAACTCTGTATCATTTTAAAAACAAAATGAAATAAATTTATCTTGTTATTCTATTCTGAATCCTTAAAAGAGAAATATTCAACGATAACTATTTGGATAATTTTTGACAAATTTATTGGTAAACAGATTCAATGACTTATCACTTATTTTGATACGAAACTTTACTTTGAATATTACCCGATAACAATTTAGATATGCATATCACACATGTATGGAAAATACACAGTCCAGTCACATTAATGTGACATACCTGTCAAAAGCCAGAATATACACTCTTGTATATTCTGGCTTTAAGTGGAGTGTGGAATTAAGTGGTATTTAAGTGGTAGTAAGTGGAATTTTAATATACACTCCACTGCAATGTGCTGGCACCTGCCTTTTTGTGATTGGTTATATCACATTGACATCGAAAGTATTTGGGGGTCACATTAATGTGACTGGATTGTGTAATAAAAAAAATAAGCAAGTAAATAATAAAATAAAATAAAATAAATAAATAAATAAATTTATTGGAAACTGAACAATTTATACTGAAAAGAGGATTACTGAAATGATATAGGCAGATTTAATCAATGATATAGGCGCAACTGTAAAATCGATATAGGCGCAATGAAATGATGATGAAATGATATCAACGTAATTGTAAAAACTTTTATACAGCATGGAAAATATTGAAAGTATATATTCAAGAGAGTTTTTTTATGCGGAAGACTATGTAATAAATTAAGGTAAAATTTAAAAGTTCATCAAATATATTTGTAACCTGAATTTCATTACTTGTAATCATCCTGTTTTCAGGTGGTATTATTTTGAATGGTTGTAATTCCTTCAAATTGAAACATCTACTTTGTTACGGGCAATTTTAAATTGGAACATGTTTTTGGTAAAGAATATCACAGTGATAAAAAAAAAAAAAACACGTAGAGATAGCTACATTAATGCAAATTATCTGAAGTCCATTTTGCAATAAAATTGGAAATATTAAATAAATATTTTTCTATTGCTTAAATACCATATTTTTTAATGAAATCAAAGCTGAATCATGTTTTCTGTTTTAAAATTTCATCAAAAGCCAAAACATTTCAAATACTACTGTGTCTATATAGTAAGACCAATTTTCAATTTAAAATTACCGGGGCTTATGGAATTTCCATTTTTTTCTTTTTTTGGTTGCTGGAACTGTCCTTGACATCTGTGTGAAATTTGAAGTCAAAATATTCATTAGTGTTTGAGTTACGCTTGGCTTTGTGAGACGCTAAAACTGATTTCGGAGATTTTTGAAATGTCTGAATTAATAGAACAAAGAACTTGCATTAAATATTGTTTGAGAAAACGTATAGAATGTTGCAGAAGGCATTCGGTGAGCAGGCCTATATCGGAAAGAAATGTTTAAACGTGGTATAAACAGTTCAAAGAAGGCAGAGAACGGGTTGAAGACGAAGAGCCATCTGGTCGACCATCAAGCTCAACCGACGAAGCTCACGTCCAAAAAATTAAAGATTTGATGCTTACAAATAGTCGATTTACAATTAGAGATCTTGCTCATTATGTTTCCATTTCAAAAGGATCGGTCAATTCCATTTCGGGCCTCAAACGGATAAATCTCGATTAGTACCGAAAACACAGAATGCTCCAGTTCACACTGCATTGATTCTTCGTGACATTTTCGCCAAAAAGGAAAGCCCATATCGTTCCACAACCCCGTCTTCACACCGTGCTACTTCTGGCTATTTCCTAAACTCAAAAGATCACTCCCCTTTTGAGTCGATTGAAAAGATTCAACGTGAATCGCCGCGCGCTTTGAAGGCCATCCCTGCCGATGTATTGAGGTTTGGAAAAAGCTAGCATAAGTGCATTGTGTCCGAGGTCCATTGTGAAATAAATTTGGAAGAATAAATAAAGAATTTTTGAAAAATAATTGGTCTTACTTTTTCGGCTTAGTAGTAAACCTGGACTTCCCAATATAGTTCAGCCCATATCATATTGAAAAGCAGTTAAGAATAATTCGGGACGATAAAATAAGATATCTCAGTGATAATATCTAATTTGAGGACAATACAAAAACTTGAAGAAATTTTAAAGGAATTTTTCCTGTAGAAAAATAATACTTTTAAAAAGTCATTTTAAATGTCCAGTCCAAGAATCTTATCCGAACTCATAATATTTCTGAAGCCATATAGTATACACTCAAAATAGGTGTTATGCTGATTAAAATTATATTTCTATTAAATATTTACGATTATTATTATTATTTTATTTTTGCATTTATTACATGAAATAAAATTGAAAAATTTATTCAAACTACTTGACAGTGATATTGATCCCGAAAATATTTTAGTATTTTTATTAAAATTTTTTCTAAATCACTTCAAATGAGGAAAACTTCTAGGCATGCAGATTGTAAAAGCTAGTTTGTACAAAAGTAAATAATTACATTCTGTATACAGATGTGTTAAATAATATCATGATGAAATGATAATGAGAGATTCTTATGATGATGGAATGATAATGAATGACCATTAATGAATGAAATTATAATTATATGATAATGAATGATCTAAGAGATTCATTATTCACATTATTCAATAATTATTTAATCTTAAAATTTGAATAGTGGGAATGTTGAATAATAAAGTGAATTTATAATTATTTTTAAATACTACTAATATTACTAGTTAAATAATATAATAATAAATAATATTATAATAATAATAATAATAAAATAATAATATATATTTAAATAATATTTAAATATATTAAATAGTTATATATACACTCAAGAGCCAAAACATTATAACCACATGTCAACGATATACAGCTTCAAATGTAATATATATAGATATACCAAATGCTTGGCAACGGTCACGCAAATCCGAGATATTGCGAATTGGTGGTCTTTTTGAGCTGCCGTCCCAGGACATCCTAAAATATTGATTTAGCGGCCTGGGCATTAACTAAATCATGTTCCTGGAACCACTCCAACACAATTTTAGCCTTGTGACAAGGGGCATTGTCCTGTTGGAACATTCCATCCAGCTGAAAACAGACAGTTTTTGTCAGATTAGCATTCATGGTCTGCTCTACCACAACCACGGGTCCCAGAGACGCCCAAGAGAACGTCCCCCAAAGCATAATACCGCCACCATGCCTGTGTATGCTAATACTTATGATGGAAGATGAATGGAAACCGTGATTCATCTGACCAGGCAACTCTCTCCCACTAATCCATGAATTTTTAGTTTGGTCAGCAAAGGCACACGAGTATTTGCTGCGTAGCCCCATATCCATCATGTGCTCCGATATTATTTGCATTGTATTGGGCTGTCAGCTGAGCCACTGTCTGGCTCCGGTTTTGCTTCACCATGCGAGACAGTCTTCGTTTTTGATAGCATGTGAACGTCCAACACCCATGTCTACTGCTGGTTTCACCGTCATTCATCCACTTTGCATAAGTACAACAACTGTTGATCGCGTACAACCCACGAGTTAGAAATACTTGTTCCGAGCCTTCGAGACATTAAATCTGCCCTCTATCAAATTCGTTTAGATCCGCAGCATTTCCTAACATTTTGATTCTTCATCACTCTCCAGCGGCAGTTATTCACCACTTCCAACTGATTACGTGCCTTCCACGTCATCCAGGCGAGTTCATTGCAAATGTAGGGGTGGTCATAAGCCCTTGAGTGTAATATATATATTATATTAAATATTATTTTTGTTAAATTATTTTAAATAACTCGTTACGTACATTACAGTTTTTGACCAGAATTCAGTGAATGAAATCTTATGATGGAAGGAAGAATTCTTTTTTAATTCGTTAATCATTTTTAGTTTTTCAAAATATTTTAATCATTGATGATTTGAAGTGAATTTAATTTCTTTGTTTCTGATTTCATTTGGAATTAGTTAGCAAAAATCACCAAAATTTTGATCCACATGATGAAACTTAACATGATGATGATGAAATTTAATCTCAGCTGAAATAGAGCCAGAATTAGAATTAAACTTTTCATTATTATTTATTGATTATTTTATACTCATTATTACCAGAATCCGCTTTTCACTTTTGAGACATTCGTTAAAGTTAATCTTGATTTGATTTGTTGAAATAAAGATAATTTGCTTCAATTTTAATATAGCACAATAGAATGGAAACAAGCGAGATTGAAAACTTTCATTAGAAAATAGTTTTTTCATGACAGAGAGCTTAAAATTAAACTTTTGTTAAAAACATTTTAACTATTGCTTTGTTAAGAAACAGAATTAATAAAAATAATAATGACTTTCGAAAAGGTCAATCTGTTGATGATTCTTTAAGTTTCGTTAAGAATCATTTGGCAGAGGAGGTTGGATTCATCCTTTGATAAATCGATCTTTAATGGACTTAATTAAAAGCACTAAATTAAAAACTAATACTCTCTTCTCAATCAACCTGTTTAAATGGAGAATTTAATAATATTAATTATTGCTAAGTTGAAAGTGGATTTTTTTCCCATTTTGTAATACTTAAGGGATTTTTTGCTTTTTAATATTTAAAAATCTAAAAAGGGATGATAACGACTCAATTTCATTTTTTTAAAATTAAACATAATGGGGCTTATAATCATCATTTAGTAATAAAGAATCTGGGATCTTTATCAAATAGAAAATTTTTATCAAATTATTGAAAAACTAAAAATTATCTAAGCGTAAGCTCTGAATATTCATAAGAACAGTATAGTCGAGAACTAGTAATGTCTTTCAAAAGATTGTCTTGTTATTATATATTTCTTTCCAAAGCTAGACTGATATTACTTAATCATCATTTTCATCATTCGGGAACAGTCCCATTATGGCCCAAAGCCATGCGCCTTCTTACAGATTGTGAGACGACAGATGTTTCTTTTTACTAGGTAGGGCTGTCAGCCCTACGTGAACAACCATATTAGAACGGAACCTACGGTTTTAAAGTGGATTCCAAAACCAATACAAACATCCATGGTCCGCCGGGACTGAAATTGAAACCTGGGGCATCTGAGCGCCAGAGAGCTAGTCACTCGGTCATCAGGTATCGATATTACTTCATAGAACAATTAAAAAAAGAAACAGACTGATTTTGAAAATTAATCTTGTGTCTGTTGTCTGAAAATCTCTTTCAAATAAAAGAAAGATAATTAAATATATCTTTATAAGAACACCTCTCCTCCCACTAATCCTCTTCATAAGAACACACTATTAAATTTCTAGCAATTAATACAAAATATAGGATGGGTATAGGGGTCTAATGGCTGAGTGACTAGTGCTCTGGCCCCTCGGCCCCACAGGGTTCGAGTCTCGGTGGAGTGTTTGTAGTGGTTCGAAATCCACTTTAAACCGTAGGTCCCTGCCTACTATGACTGTAAGAGCGTTGGGCTGACAACCGTATCCCGTAAAAAGAAAACATCTCCTGTCACGAAATCTGCCAATAGGGCAGACGGCCTTGGCCCGCCATGGGCTGCTGCGCCCACGAAGAAGTAGAGAATTTTCACTGAATGAAAAAAAAGTATATATATATATAAAAGAACTTTGCAAACCGATGAAAATTATAGCACGATGCTGCTTTTTAGATGTTTTACATTTCTAAAAATGAAAAACGCATTTTATTCAAATCTTACAGACTTTTAACTAAACTAAGATAATTACAATAATTTCTCTAAGCAGAAAACAGTTATGCGTCAATAGAATATTAAAAAAATATAAGTTTACACAGAGGAAGTACAAAAGATAGATGTATACTTAAATATTAAATATTTGATATTTTGTTTAACAACGAATTTACGCGCCAAATTTTAATATGCATGCCCTCCTAAATACTTTATTAGTCACAAAATGTGCGTGATGTTTTCACAGCGGCTTTTGTATATGAACTCATTTTTATTCAGTAGGGCAATTGAGATAATTATTTTACAGATGTAAAAAAGTAATTCCCCCGAAAATAGATTCATATTTGATGGTTCCTGTAATTAAACATTAAATATTACATGAATACGCAAAAAAAAGGAAAATTTTGTAGTTGAATACGAAAATAAGTTAATATGCTATGTGCGCTGAGCGATGTACATGAAAAAAAAGTTACTTTTGTTCTTTACTTGTATCTATATAGTTTTAAAAATAATACACCATCATTTTAACTGATATTAAATTTTTATTTTTATTTTTAAGGACTAAGAAGCTTTAATCATGATCCTATAATAATGATTTTGAATAACTAATAATATAATAATGATCAGGGATTTGATTGATCCAATGATTTTGAATGATTATAATAATGATTGAATAATGCCCCAGAATAGCATTAATTGTAATCATTATTACCAGAAGAAGAAGTTTGTGTTGCGATTTTTGCAGGCTGTTGAAATGTGTCGCATACAGTCAAATATCCTGTCGGACGTTTTCCCCACGAACAAGAAAGTTGAAAATGTTTAAGTTAATTGCCAGTAAAATTAGAAAATTTCTCTTGATTCTACCTCTTTGTAATATTTTACTACCTACGCACTGCAAGATCACCCCTTGTAGCGTCCAGGAAAATGTTCAGTAGGTTCGACTCTAGTAGGTCAGTAGGTACTCTGGTCAGTTGGTAGACTCTCAATCGTGCACAGCGCAGCCGGCGCTGCCGTTGAGAAACGTTTAGTTTGCAATCTCATCCCGAGAGGAAAATATATTTAATGCAACCTGTGCATGAGTTGCCTACAGACTCTCCTCCGGAGGAAGTATATTTCGCTCATTCCGCGCGTACTGAATATCAGGTTTTTGGCTTAGAATTGGCATCCTACCACGAATCTATAATTTCACGTCCTTAAATGTGTTAACTACTGTCTGTATCTAATTGGCTATGTGTGGTGTTTGTGCGTGGGTAAATAAAGCTGTGAAGAAGAATTATGTTATAGATTATGTATTTTCCATATTATAAAAAATAATGTTTATAAAAACCCTCACAAAAATGCTACTCTCAATACTTTTTTGTATTTGATTAAAATATTCTTAAAATATAATTTTTGTATTTGACTGGCGCTCAGTGCAACAGGTTACGAGTTCAAGTCCCAGTGGTGGGATGGATGTTTATAGTGGTTCGGAATCCACTTTAAACGGTAGGTCCCGGTCTAATATGACTGTAGAGCACTGGGCAAAAAAACACTACCCCTTAAAAAGAAAACACCTTCTGTCTCAAAATCTGCCAGTAGGCAGACGACCTTGTTCCACTATGGGGTTGTTGCACCAATGAAGATTTGGTTTGTCCCTCTATGGTCATTTTTTTGCCCTTGGCCTAATTAGATTGAGACCTACAATTTAACACGGATTCCGAACGACTAATAAAATCCCTACCTCCTGTAGGATTCGAACCTGAAGCACCAATGACTATAGCTCTAGCCAGTTGACTAGGAGGTCGCTCACCAATGAAGTAGAACTGCATGTTATAGATTATGTATTTTCTACATTTGAAAAATAATGTTTAAAAACACAACAAAACAAAAAATGCTTCTTTCAATCCCTTTTGTATTTAATTAAACTAATTCTCCATTTATACTTGTCGAATATAAAACCTTAAGCATCTTAAGTTATAAGATCTATTAATAAAATGTTCCCAACTCCTTTTAAATTATTTCCTCTTTAAAGTACGTAAGCCAATAAAAATGGTCTCCATCATCTAAAAAGCATAAAAATATCCAAGGTAAGGCTAATGGTTGTTCGTAAGAAGGGATTTTGCAATTGGGGGAATCTGTTGGAAAATCGATAAAATGACCGTTATAAGCTGGTACATAAAGAGGGGTGGTTTCTGATGCGGAAACCGACTACGATTCGATGTTTGGGCTCAGGTGTATTTTTTTTGTGATATATATACAGAGAGTCCATTGAAGCTCTTAGTACTTTGTTAAACAGGTAATACTATAAGAAGAGAGCACTAAATAAAATGGTCGGTTTCATAGGCTATTTATTATTTTTACTTTCACGCGTTTTTATAACGGAAAAACTTATATTTATTTTACACAAATGATTAAACAACGTGTAAGTTTTAATTTATTGTACATGATGCTTTTTTTCTATTACTGATCACTTAACCAGAAATGATTCATTATTTATGGCATATATGTATATAGAAGCTTAATATTATTCAGGGTGCTTCATAGAAGTGGGATGGGTGGTGGCAAAAAACAGAACTTAATAAAGTTTACCAGTTATTACCAAAAATTAATGATCTAACAATCAAGCTCGTCTCTCTCTCTCAAGTCTCTATTCTGCATATGGCACATATATAAATGGCATTCCTGCACATTTAATTTTTTAAAAAAATATTTTTTTACGATTTAGAAATAGTTTAAATTCTAAATTTGTATTTTAGTTAATTATTAGCATATAAAAACGAAATTTGCATTTGTATTATAAATTTAAATTTGTAATAGCAATAAATTAACATTTCATTGATATTACAATAATGCACTTCTATTGTTTTCATGGCAATAAATTCACTCACTCTGAAAATAACATAATCTATTAAACAATTACTTTCTTAATAGCCCTATAATCTTACCAAACAAGTGAGATCCCCAACAATAAACTGAATATATCTTCCATCCTATTGGATGTCATAAACAGCCATTAAGATTTAAGAAAATAAATTTCAAATGTCTGGTAAAAAGAATGTTGTTAGATCATCAGCAAATGATAGGGATTCATATAATATTGTAGTTTTTGAACAAGTTTCTAAATGTGCTGAATGATGTTGTATACATAACGCTCTTCAAGTTCAGACAAAGCCACAGTCCAGTATGTTGGCATTAACAACCAATTATAATATTTCCAACATGTAGAAAAATACGGTTTCAATACGAATCTGGAATAATGAACGCAAGTCACATACAAGGCTGGGGTAACATTCCAAAAAAATTCGACTGGCTGAATTAAAGAATCTCAATCAAAGATACATTGGGAAGACAGAAAGGTAGCCTCAAACAAAAAGGTACTGCAGCAGGGATGAAGGTAAACTTTCCGTATAATTCATTAATAGTAAAAATGAAGAACACTCTTTTTCTAATATAATCAACTGTTTGACCAAGGGAATATATATTCCTGAAGACGAAGATTCATAACAGAATATCCGAAGGACCTAAGCACAAATAATACAGTAATGCACTCTGAAAGTGATCATACAATGTCTTATTATCGACACCAATATAGATAAAATCAAAGCTCAATTGACAGAATTGGGGGAAAAAAAAAAAAAGGCAATCTCTTCCGCAATAAGTCCAACGAACCTAGATGATCTTTACTAAATGGCCAAGGTGAAAGATATTTTCTAAATTAATCATACGTTCTACTTCCTCATATGGTTTAAGAAAATAACACACGGAAAGAAGTTTCGTTTAATGTTAACAATGTAAACCATTTTCATTTTACAATTATTACCAAATGCTTTTCATATTTTTTTTTTCCAAGTTTTTGTACCATAATTTTTCTTTCTTTTAATAAATATAACACAGTGCTATTTCATAAGGTTTTTTTTCTACACATAAGCTAAATAATTTAATGAAGTTTCGCACTTACTGTATGCAATCTCCAGAGGTACTGTTACAACTCAATTATATAAAGAAGACATTCTTGATACAATTGTTCTTTCTATTGCAGTTTCAGTTAGTGACTAATTCATCCTATATTTCTAGATCACACAGAGTTTTGTTGGTGAAGAATAACTCTCGTGAAGAGACTATTGTACGTATAGCTTAACCAAAGAGCATGTTCTCCAGATTTGAAGTCGATTCAGCATGTTTGGGGATGCTCTAGAGAAATATATTGAAATTCTTAACCCATCCCTTGAAAATCTTCAGAATATTCGAACTGCTTTTAACACAGCAATAGGCTTTTGCTGCTAAAAAAAATCAATTACTGAGTTAATAAGCACGCCATTTTGAGCATGTGCCAGGCCATTCCAATGAATAAAAATTTCATAACCCAAATTTTCTGATTTTTCTTAAGTTTTTGAAAATCAGTGTACTTTCAATTATATTTACATTCTCTGGTTCATCAAAAATACTTCTATCAATAATAATAATAGAAAAAATCATTGTACCCGAATGAGATTTGTACAAATAAATATTTTTTTATACCAAAACAACTTTACAACTTTCATACAACTTCAACACTCTTCTTAAGAGAATTAATGATTTAATGGTATATCAATATAATCACTATTTTATATTCACTTTTTTATATTCAAACAATTTTTTTTTTTTACGTATTAATGAATGCTTTTATAACTAATTATTATGAAAATTTGTTTTTAAGCATGTAAACTATATATAAATATTTTTGAGTTAAGAATATAAATATTTTTATATAAATTATATTAATTTTTTTCCACTATTTAAGTATATATTGATAAAGTCGTTAATTTGCCAATATTTTTATTAAGGAAAAAAACTTATTTGCTTAGTAAAAAAACTTATATTTGTTTTAACTTATTTGCTTGTCGTATGAGAGAAAACCCAGAAGAAATCTTGAGATAGTCCAAAAAACAGCAAGATATGTTGCATCAGCTCAATCAAATCTACCCTTTCTCAAATAAGTGCCTGCAACATATTATCAACAGAGATTGATTGAATTTAGATCGACTTGTATGCTATAAAAACCACGTGTCGACCATTCTGCCAATTTTAATTTTAATTGAATAGATAAATGTAATATTGCAAAAATAAATTACATTTGTTTATGTAAATTTTTAATTTTAAAGTATTTATCTCAAATTATATACTTCAACCAACAAAAGTTTTGTAAAAAGTTATTAAACGACTTAAGAACTTTCAAATATTTTTGTTTTAATTTGCCACAGTGTCAGCATCGTCAATAAAATAAATTTGAAATTGATCTTCTCTAATACCATGCATAGTTCTATAAAAACTTCACAATGAAGCTTGCCTGAAAGACACAGTGCTTTTTCACGTTTCAAGAGGAAATAGTATTAACAGTGACATTAAAGAATTTAATCTTACATTCCAGCCATTTTTAGCTTACAGAGTTTAATGCTTTTCTAGAAAAGGAAGATGATATAATGTTCTGCAAAGCCAAAAGTTTAATTGCTGAAATGAATCCCTGCTTACATGTATAAAACTTTTAACATTTGTTGACAGTGTAGGTAATGGCTTGTACGTTTCGGAAGATTTATTTTCAAATATTTGTTGCATTCTTCTTTTGTAAATAAATTTATATGTTTTGTATAATAACTTTTATAGTACCAATGTCTATTTAATATTCCATCAAAAAGAAGATATTTCTAACATAAAAACAACTGCTTTCTTTATTTTTAACTTCTTAATAAGGTTGTACATCTAGTTCCACCTTCATATGGATTGAGACCTAAGGTACTTTTACAAAAAAATCTGTGCCTTTTTCTTCTAGTGTAGTTGAACTAGAAAAAATATCTAGTAGATTCAAAATTAATCAGGTTATACTATGGTGGAAAGAGGTAGGAGGGCTGCACTACATCTACTTGTCTGCCATTACAATTTGGAATAACTCCTATATGGGTTTTTGATACTTTGTCTCCTCTCATGTCATTTTGTGCACACT
>BPLR01019775.1:0-61799 GCA_021605095.1 Caerostris extrusa
CGTAAGCTGTGAATTTCTGTATTTTCTTTTGTCAGGATATTACTTATTGTGAAATATAAAAAATAAAACTAAGATGTTTATTTGAAATAACTACGAATAACTGTGGTACAAAAAGAACTCGTAAATTTTTAAAGCGTATGTTACGTCAATTGTGTTTCTTGTAAAATTGTAGTAGAATGCAGCTTTGTTATATGCTACCAACGCGCATTAAAAAATAACAGAAGTAGGCCATTTTAAATTGACGCTTTGATGGAATATAGCGTCAGCTTTACTGCGAAATATGCTTCCCTGCAACTGCAGCAACTAGGTTGCCTTCCTTTTCTCTAAATATTATACAAACATTAATCAAACATCCTAGAAATTCTGCCAAGAAAGTTTTAATTAAGTGACTAGCATTTAAAGCTTAAGATAATCCATTTATTGGAAAGTACTTTTCAATAAATTCCACTAATTTAATTAATACTTTTTTTATAATTTAATTATTACTTCTTTAATTAAAATTCTATTTATTCTGCTTCTCCAAAACTATTTTTTGTTTTTATCTTATGGTAAAATAGCAACGAAAATAAGTATTTATTATCTTGTAACTTTTTTTCAAATATCATAAATGGGGTTAAAGATCATTGAGTGAACTAGAAATCAGCTTCTTTGATATTTTAAATTTTGATTATTATTTTTGAAAATCAAATTTTATTGGTATTTTATTCATTGTATAGGGCAGTATTGTTTTTTTCTTTTTTTATGTTTCAGAATATTTATGTAAGAATATTGGCAACAACAATTTCGTTATGAGTTGATGTTCACATTTTGCTTATCGTAGATTCAGTGTTCGTGTTGATTTGCTGTGTCTTTTTACTCCTTCTATTAGCTCACACTCTCCCTATATACATCTTGTTCAAATTTTCAATCTCTTATTAAAATACTTTTTTATTCATCCACCAAGTTCAAATACATTTTTTAAACTTGCAGTGGATGATACTTGATGTTAATACAGTTTTTTTTTTCAAATATTAATTCATTAATTAAATTTAATTAATTAATTTTTAGTTTTTTTTAGGATTTAAGTTGTATATATCTACCATTAAATAAAAATGAATTGAAAATTATTTAAAATTTTTTTTTTACTTTATTTTTTTCATATTACTTGTTTAATTGAAGTTTATAAGAAATCCAAATGTATCACACATGAGATTTACAGAAGCAATAAACCAATCAATGTCTTATTAATAACATTATATAAATGAAAAAATTTAAAGTGCACATAATACAAAAACAAATAAAAGAGATAAAGAAGATATTTGAGAAACACTTAAGTTATAATTTACAAAATGCTATAAAAAACAGATTTCTTAATAATTGTTTAACAAAAGTTTAATGACCTTTTTACTTTTTGGAATATAAATTTTAAAATTTAAATTCTTTCTATGTTTTTCAAGCCTGAGCAAGAAATAAAATTGCCATCATTATTCAGCACTTCATCTACATTACAGTTGTAAAGATCGTAGTTGACGATATCTCAAATTTGTTTAAATAGGAATCAAAATTGCCATGTCTAATAAAAAACTAAGTAATTCTAATATCTTTATTATTCTTGCTTTACTTTTCTATTTATCTTTCTGTTGAAATGGGTAGAAGACACTCCTTTGAATATAATGCAGCAGACCTCCTTGATGCACCTTGAAATTTTACAAATAGACGAGTAGCGATTGATGATGTAAAAACAGCCATCATTAAACATTAAGAAGTAATTTTAAATGCAAATGCTACAGCTTTCTGTGATTCACCTGAACAACACTGATCTGTTACAAATAGTTCAGCAGCGAATAATGATTCTAAGCGCACAGCATGATACTTCTCATGATAAATAGTGACGATCTTTGATATATTCTAAATTATAAAATTATAATGTATAAATAATCTTATAATCTTTTGCAAATTATAGACAAATCATAATATTCTGAGAGAAAACTTCATCGAATATGATTGCAATGAACATTATTTCATATACATCTCAATACCAGTTTTTTATCCTTCTCCCATTAATAATTTAAACAAAAATATATTACATATATTTAAATAATGTTTCATTTTAATTTTTTATTATTTTAGCACAAATATTTATTTTAGCACAAATAATTTACTACTTGAAATATTTCAACAAATGTATTAATCAATGTATATATCTCCATACCAGTTGTTTCTTTCTCCTATTAATAATTTCAGTAAAAAGAATATATTACACAAAAATTAAATAATTATCCTTTTTAATTTTATTATTTTAGCACAAAAATTTATTTAATTGATTAGTATTCATTTATCTTTATTGGTAAGTCGTAAGGTTAATTAAAATATCATGCATTACTGGAAATCTTTTCAACAAATGTATTAATCGATGTAAAATTATATCAGATCATAGCCTTACATTTTCTATTTTGACCTTATCAAAACAGTATATTTTTTTAGTTAATCCAGTTTAATTTTATTCTAATTACACATATAAGTGGTAGGTTAGTTAAAATATCATGCATTACTTTTGAAAACTTTTCAACAATGTATTATAATTGATGTAAAATTATTTCACATCATAATCTTACATTTCCCATTTCGGCCTTATCAAAACAGTATTTATCTGTTAGTTCTTCCAGTTTAATTTTATTCTAATCACATATATAAATGGTAAGATTAATTAAAATACCGTGCATTACTTGAAGTCTTTTTCAACAAATGTATTAATCAATATAAACTTAATTCACAATCTTATATTTAAACTTATGGCCTAATCAAAACAATATTTATTTGTTAATTCTTCAGTTTAATTTTTATTCTAATTACATATATCCATTCATTTCCAAAGTTAATCAGACTTCCACATACTTAAAAACACAATCAACCATGCTAACAGTTCACTGCAATTATTTAATTAGAAACACTACACCAAGCAAAATACTGGAATTAATTTTCCTTCAATGAGGTAAATGAAAGATTTAAACTCAACAACACTTCCTTTATGGTACACAACACCATGCCGAAACCACTTCTCACGATGTTGACCCCGGATTCACGATTTGCTTCTAAAAAGCCTTCCACCTTTTAGCTTCCTAAAAATCGTGATGGGCAACCAGTAGCTTACGTGAGAGCGAAAGCAGTTTGGATTAATCATACTCGAGCGTGGTTCACCAGACTTAAGCCAAGCACTAATTTGGCAAGTAATTAGATTTTCCTGAAGAGTGGACCCTTGAAAGACAGGAAGGGTTGGTAAAAAGAGGTAAGTTTTGGATGATTTTTAAGGGAAGTTTTCTTTCAAATTTTGTTGTGTTTCACGCCCGTTTTAATCGTGATGTTGATCTTTTTTTAAAAAAGAAGACGGAAGTTTGCTGAAGGAATGAATTTTTATCTGGCTTTCTCACTTGTTTTGCGTTCGGTTTTTGATGGGCCTTATCTGTTTGTAAAGGCATTTTTCTTCTAATTTTGTGCAAAAAATGTTTTTAAGTTAATTACACTTTGATTGACAGCAGATCTTATATAAGTGATAAGAAGCTGAAATTTAAAAGTTCATGACAGAAATTAAAGATTTCTTGGAAAGTTTACTTAATTTCTTGGCTGGTTTAATTTTCAGTGCTAGGTTATTTGCGTTTTATATAACATGAAGCCAGAAAACTATGTCGGTCTGAGAAAGAAGGTTATTGGTTCAGATGCAATATTATGAGAATCGCACGGAACTGATTTTTTGCAATCAAAATTTCATCGTCAATTCTATTTGGCAAATTATTTTTCTAGAAAAATGAATATCTAGATTATTTGGCGATGAAATCTAATAGGTGAATTCTGTTTTGGTCATCGAAGTCGATGAACTCTATAATATATATATATTCCATATTGCCTTTAAATTGTAACTTTTAAAGGAAGCTGCCGAATATATGAGTTTATTTGGAATTATAATCCCATTATTCATTATTATGAGAATCTCATATGAATGTCTGTGCAAATACTCACACAAGTTGGTATAGCCACCTCAGTGTTTCCACCTTCGTACTCGTAGTGACTGCAAAGTACTCATGCTCCACTGGACTCGAACCATCATCCTCCTACACTCATGGAGATTAGCCAGCCCTGACTGAAAATGTTGGCAAACACTTTCTTGTACAAATATAATTAATAATAGCAAATTATGATTAAATCTTTGTATTAGTAGTTAAATATTAAAATCAGCTCACACTACGTAATCCATTGAGATACTTGGTCATTGTATACTTATTGAAATATGAAATACTAATTTCATATATAAATACTTTGATATATGAAATATACAATTGACCATTGTATATTTCATGTATCAAAGTATTTCTAGGCATGAAAAGGAAAAGAAAATATATATACATACATAACAATATTTTTACAGCATTACAAAACGAATTATTTCAATCTTGTTGATTTCATGTATTTTTAGTTAAAACTTCAGCCATTTTCATTATATTATGGATGCATTTAATTTAGATTTAGAAACATATAACGAAAATAATTTTGTGATATAATATTTGAAGCAATGACCATTTGTCATATGTCAAAGTGAGGATTAACTAATTTAATAATATTCATTATAAAAGCAAAAAATATTTTTCAAACTAAGAATAAATACTGGTTGCATAAAATGAAACTAACGAATTTCCCAAAAAAAAAAAAAAACAAAAAAAAAAAAAAAAACACAATTATTTTGTTGTAGTTTTAAGTTTAATATTTTTTATTCCCAAATTATCGCTGCGAAATAAGTATATAATTAAAAAATATACGCCAAGTATTAAATAATTGTTAGAAAATTTATTAAAAAAATTATAAAAATAAAAATGACAATCTTCAAAATTGCCATTGTAGAGATTTAAGTTTTTTTATTGTAGAGATTCATTTTAAGTTTTTTGTTAGAGATTATTGTACAGATTTGGTTTTTAGCTTTGTTATTTATAGTATAGAGAATATAAAAAAAATGCAATTCAAAGCATACGAGAAATGAATAATATTTTTAATTTAATATAAAATACTAACATGTAATCTAAAACAAATACATGGAAATTATTTAAATTATAAACATCTAAACAATAAATAAAGTTTATAATGTGAAATAAAGTTTTGCTTTTATTTACATAATTTAATATATTAAAAAAGGCTTAGTAGAACAAACAAGTTATAGTATTAAATTACATTAAGAACTTAAAAAGTAAACATATATTTTTAAAATGCTAATGCTTATCCTACATATTTATTTTGCTCTGTATCATAATATTTATGTTTAATTTCAGAAAATATATAAAGCCTGTTTATATATATGGCAACGATTGTTTATAAAATATTATATTGCAGGTTTTTTTTTTTTTTTTTTTTTTTTTTTTTTTTTTTTTTAAAACCTTTTTTTTCTCTCTCTCTCTCTTCAAAACATATTTCCCTTATGTTATAAAGTAATCTAAACAAACATTGATGATTATTTATTCTATCCAAAAAATATAGCATATTATAAATTTCCAGAACGTTTATTTTTCCCTCTACAAAATAATTAGAGATAAATATACACAATAATAATATAAGTAAATAATCTTCATGAAAACAGAGATTAACACATGAAAAAGTATAAATAAAAAAACATTTTTTATCAGTAAACTAAGCTATAATTTCCAAACAAATCAGTTAAATATAAAGGACCTGCCTTGATTCGGTTGGAAAATTGGCAAAAAAAAAAAAAATCACTTCTGGAATTGTGTGTCTTAAGATGGTGCCTAATACTGAAATCAATGTTGATTTGTGCATGTACTATTTTAAGTTGAATAACCAATTTTAAAGGACTTTACAAATCGCCTTTAAGAAAAGTATATTTTCTTTATAACGGAAAAATTATACTGCTTTAGTAAATTAATCATTGGAAGGTTTCTACAATTATACTTATTCCCCAATAAATATTTTGTTATTTCTTCTTATCCTACTTAGTCGACAGCAACATCTACACCAAATCCATGATCCCGTGTGTTCTCATGGAATTGGTGGACAGCGTCTATTGTGTATTGTGATGATGCACCAGTAGACAGAAGTCTGGCTTTGGCTTCTTGTCGCTGAAGAAGAGGACAGTGCCTTCCGAAACTTTTGGGGGAAATAACCCAAATGTATAAGTATCGTATGGGAGAAACACGGAAAATTCCCATAAGGTAGTCCGAAAACGAGGCAAAATACTGAATATCACAAATGCCATCGAGTCTCCCTTTTTTTTGTCAACAATATCTACAACAAAGCCGTCAACGGATTGAACTACAGCATTAATGCTCACCATGCCAATGAGCCACAAGTCGGTCAAAAAATATTTTTAAATTTCTTATCAAAGCCTAAGGAACTGTTTCTCTGCAAGTTTTGATAGGGTGCGCTATCTTATATAGGCTATTACAATCTCCATCGAGATCCTGATGGCTGAGTGACTACTGCTCGATGCCACAGGTTTCGGATTCGAGTCCCGGTGGTTCCTTGAATGTTTATGGTGGAGTCGGAGTCCCTTTTAAGCCATATGTCCGGGTCTAATATGACTGTAAGTGAGTTGGGCATAGAGCTGACAATCCAACCGTAAAAAAGTTAGCGTCAGGAACCAAGTAAGACTTCTACCTGTGGGGGATCCATCACAACAGAAGCTACCCCCCCTTTTCCCTCCTTCCATGAGACCACATAATTCTTGAACTCGATGTAGATTTTACTGTCTACTATGTGGGATAAGAAACAAACCACAATCGCCATCAAATCTCCTGATTTCTGAAAGAAAAGACTGCAATGCATGCCTCTAGAAGATTCGAACTTAAATCACTTTTGCACGCAAGACATTTATTTGAACATAAAAATATACTTTCTTTAAAGTACCAGAATTAGAATGAAAATTTTCTATAAGTCCTAATTTGATCATTAATTATGTATAACAACGAAATTATTATTTTTAAGTTTTTAAATTCGTTGATTCATAAGGCAAGATAAAAGTTGTGATTTTTTTTTTTTTTTTTTTGCATAAAAAATCGTGATCTTCTACACCTGTTGATTTCGTAATTCGTAATTAAATAGATAATAATAAGTGATTAAAAATGAAAAAGTTGTGCAAACGATTTGATTATTTTTTTTTGCTGTTGTTGTTGTTGTTTTCCTCACCTGCAATTACGCAGTTGTTCATCACGATTAATTATAATTTAGCTTCATTATCGATGAGTCAAATCAAAACAGCTTGAAGCAATTTCTTTTATAGCTTAGTTTATTAAAAGATCGATAATTCGAAAATTATTTATCTTTTGTTGAATGCATTCTTTGTTTTAGAAGTAGAATTAATTAATCAATTAAATGAAGTATATCTTTGAAGTTTTCAAGATTATTGAACTAGCATTGCACTTTTAATTTAAGGATAGATAAACAACTAAACAATCGAGTACTTAATAAAACGTGTGATGTTTAATGCTTTTAATTGTACATTCCATTATCATGAAATCTCATTTTTAAAATACATGGATTTTTAGTAGTTTTAAAAATTCTATTATGCTTGATATTTTGAGAAGCTTTCATGTAATTAAATTTTTATTTCCATGAGAACCACTTCCAGTTTCTACTGAAATAGCCATTTGAAGTTAAGAAGGACTTCAAACAAGCATTTTTGAGGCCTGCTGGCCAAGTGGCTAGCTTCGAGGTTAGCTAGGTTCGAGTCTTGTCGGTGGCATGGATGTTTGTTAGTGGTTCTGAATCCACTTTAAACTGTAGATCCGGGATCTGTTTAGCCATCGTCTGCACAAGATGATTTTAGAGCGACAAACCAAACCCTCAAACTTCTTCTAATATTATTTAATTTAATATACTGTACTGACTTGACAAAAATATATTTAATGTTTTGAAAACATTCCAATCGATAAGTATAATAAATAAAAAAAACTATAATATGGCTTTAAATTTTTAAAAAATAAAAATAAAAAAAAAATGCAAGTTATTATTTTTTATTATTTAACATTTAATGTGAGATTATTGTTTTAATAAGTAACAAATAAAATAGCAATTGCATGATTTTTTTTTTCTACTGTTGTTTTTTCTATATTATTTTTAAAAAAATATTATGTAACTTAAAAAACACATTAACATAATAAATTTATAAAAAAAATCTTACACCTACACAAAACAATTTACAAAATTTCTTTATTTAAAAAATATAGTAGAATGGAAGGAGAATTATTTAATTAAATAAACGAAATATATCTTTGAAGTTTTCAAGTTTGCTGAAATACCATAGTTCTTTTTTAATTTAAGAGTATATAAAGCAACTGAGACACCGATTAGCTAGTAAGCGTAAGATGTTTAAAATTTTCACTTTTACATTTCATTATCATTAAACATCATTTTTATAACATGGACTTTTAGTTCAAAAATCCATTATGCTTGATATTTCGGGAAATTTCCGTAACTTCCATGCAATGAAGTCTTTATTACCATGGAAACCACTTCCATTTTCTACTGAAGTGGTCATTTGAAGTTAAGAATATCTTTAGAATCACATCAATCTTTCTTTATTACAGCCATCGTTATGTAATTTAATATTTTTACAGATAGATTCGGCAAAAATATATTTAATGGTTTGAATAAAATTGCAATGGATAAATGTAATAAATAAAAACTATAATCTCGCATAAAATTTTAAATAATATAAAAAATAAATAATAAATACAAGATATTAATTTTTATTGTTTAACATTTAATGTGAGATTATTGTTTTAATAAATAACAAATAAAATAACAATTATATAATTTTTTCTACTGTTGTTTTTTTATATTATTTGTTTAAAAATATTATGTAAAGTAATAAAAAAATTCGCACACTAAATGCATAAAAAAAATCACACAGCTATTCTACTTTATCTCAAAATTTCTTCATTTTAAAATAAATAATATAGTAGAAGGAGAATTAATTACAGAATTAAATGAAATATACCTTTGAAGATTTCGAGATTGTTGAAATAGCCTTGTTATTTTTAATTTAATTGTAGATAAAAACAACTTAGCAATCGAGTAGCTAATAAACTCATGATGTTTAATGTTTTTAATTTTACGTTTCGTTAACATGAAACATCATTTTGATAACACATGGATTTTTAGTTAAAATAATTCCATTATGTTTGATATTTTGGGAAGTTTTTGTGACTTTCCATGTTCCATGTCATGAAATTTTTATTTACATGTGAATCACTCCCATTTTCTAAGTGGTCATTTGTAGTTAAGAATAAATTTAAAATCACATCAATCTTCCTTTATTACAACCATCGTTGTATGATTTAATATGCTGTACTGACTTGTAAAAAAAATATATTTAATGTTTTGAAAAAAATTGTAATGGATTAATTTAACAAATAAAAAAATTATAATATCGCATTATATTTTAAGTAATATAAAAAGAAATAATAAATGCAGAATATTAGTTTTTCGTTGTTAAACATTTAATGTGAGATTATTTTTTAATAAATAACAAATAAAATAATAATTGCATAAGACTTTTTTTCTACTGATGTTTTTATATTATTTTTTAAAATATTATGTAAAGCAAAAAAACATTCGAACATTAAATATAAAATAATCAAACACCTATTCTTCGTTATAACCATCGTTGTATGATTTAATATGCTGTACTGACTTGGAAAAAATATATTTAAATTTAAAAATTGTAATGGATTAATTTAACAAATAAAAAAATTATAATAATACATTATATTTTAAGTAATATAAAAAAAGAAATAATAAATGCAGAATATTATTTTTCATTGTTTATTATTTAATGTGAGATTATTGTTTTAATAAATAACAAATAAAATAATAATTGCATAAGACTTTTTTTTCTACTGATGTTTTTATATTATCTTTTTAAATATTATGTAAAGTAATAAAACATTCGAACATTAAATGTATAAAATAATCAAACACCTATTCTTCTTTATCTCAAAATTTTTTATTTAAAAATAAAAATATAATAGAAGGATAATTAATTAATGAATATCTTTGAAAATATATAAATATATATATATTTAAAATATATCTTTGAAGTTTTCAATATTGTTGAAATAGCATTGTACTTTTTTTTTTATTTAAAGGTATATGAAAAAGCAACTAAGCAATTGAGTAGTTATTAAATGTATAATGTTTAATGTTTTCATTTATTGTCATGAAACATCAATCTTTATAATATATGTATTTTTAGTTAAAAAAAAAATTCCATTATTTTTGATATTTTGGGAAATTTCCGTGACTTACATGTAATGGATTTTTTATTTCCATAAAATAAAACCAATCTCATTTTCTACTGAAAATCATTTGAAGTTAAGAATAACTTTTGAATCTCATCAATCTTCCTTTATTAAAATCTTTGTAATTTTTTTAATTTAATTTTTTTATAGACTAGATCAAAATATATTTAATGTTTTAAAAAAGTTGCAATGGGTAAATTTAAAAAGTAAAAATATAATCTCACATTGTTATGAGAAACTTTAATATTCCTGTAAATCAATTGTTAGTATGAATATTTACATAAAATATAAAATAATATTTTTTTGACAGAAAATCATTAATCGTAAACATATATTATCTTGTTCTTAAAAAAATTTTCGCAAACTATTCAAAATCCTCTTCTTTAATTTTTTGTTCGTTGTTGTATATCAATGAGATTTGTGCTTTACTGATGTGGACAACTGGACATTATTTGGCTTTAAAAATAAAAATAAGGAAATTTTGATGGGTTAGGGAATGATAAGATCACTATCCATTTCTTCATTTTTTATAATAAAGGACTTGAATATAATTTTTTTTGGCCAAAAAGAAAAAAAAATAACAATGTAAAGAAACAAAAAGATTTACCTACCTTATTTGTTTTTAGGAAGATTAGTTTTAATACACGCTGATTATCACACACGTAAGATGCAACGAATTTAGTTGCTGAAAATTGTTTAAAAAATAACTTTTCCCATGCATGTAGTTATTTTGGAAAATGTTTTATAAAAAATTACCAGACAGGAATAATTTATGTACAAAATTACAAAATATCATTCCTTTCGGAAAAAAAAACATTAAGCGTGAACATCCATTATCTCTCGCCCCAGAAAAAACCCAGAAAATTCCTCACAGTATTAGAAATTCTATTCTGATTTGTTTCTGGTGGCTTTAAATTGTTCCAGGAAAGTCCCTGGACTGCGCTGTCGTCGGCATAATGGAAAAGGCTAATATCATTCCTAGTTGAAGGGGGCAAAAACATAATGAAGAACATTGTGCTTTATTATCAGGTAGCAGAAGCTACGCACAAAACGTGAAGGTCATTAAACAGCGTCCTTCATCCACCAGAATTGACCATTAGACCTCAATGGCTGTACCGATGGTCGCTGCCGAGGGGATAATTGCAAAAATGTGCCATGGATGTTGTGTTAAGAATCCCCAAAGGTTTGCCGGGGCTCGGGATGGGATATTAGGTTATTTTGCGTTGATGCAAGTATTATGTGGTTTTTGTCTGGGGAATTAATCGATCACTTTCGGGATTGAGTAAAAATATAGGGTTTCTTTTTGAGGGAATTGTCTTTAATTATTTCGTATAGAGTTAGTTATATGTATTACGCGATAGAAAATGAATTGTGTATTTCTATGTGTGATATTTCCCGTGAATTGCCTATGTTTGTATATAAATTGTGCATAGCAGCAAAATTTTAAAATGGAGCTACAGTTATGTTAGTGATTTGGTTTGTCACTATATGAATGTAGTTAGGAAATCGTACAAATTGAAAAGGCCAAATAGCAAAGAAATGTTTTTGTAAGAAAGACAAGTTAATGAATTAATTGAGAATGGCTATAGAAAGATGCTGAATGAAGAATTGAATGATGTTGTAAAGCCTTAAGGCAGTGAAGAAGAAAATGAAGCACCTTTCACTTACAAGAATTTAAATGAACTTTTAAAAAGACATTGAAACTCTCTGATTTTGGATGAAGTTTGAACCGAATGAAGAAAAAGAGGACCTTTTCGAGAGCAAAAACACTGTCCAATAAAAATCAATAGATTAAAAAAAATTATGTTGTACCAATGTAATAAGATTCATATAAATTATTTCGACTAACAATTTTACAGTTTTTTCCTTTTAGTTGCAAAAATTGCTAGGTTTACTTTAAAAAAACTTACAAAATGTTGCATATAAACTTCTTTTTTAATTTCAACTATGGCTAACACATTTTTTCATAGAAGGCTAATAATTTCAATAAAGTAACTTGTTAATAAAGTAATTTCAACGCACAGCAATGGTTTGGTTTGTCGCTCTACGGTTATTTTTTTTGCACACTTTGGGCAAATTAGACAGTCATCTACAGTTTAACGTGGATTCTGAACCACTCACAAACATCCCTGCCCCCGACAGGATTCGAACTTGAAGCATGTGGTACTAGCGGCCAGATGGCTAGTCAATTGTCCATCAGGCCGCGTTACGCAAGTGAAAGAAGCACAATATCGGGGGAATAAATTATACAAATGAAATATTATGCAAATGAGTTGCTCAAATTATGCAAAGCTATGCAAATTAACTCTGCAAAATGGAGTTGCATGTATGATATAGTAAAGCAGCAACTCACGTGTACATTTTACCTTACATTGCAGAGCTTTTATTATCTCTCTCTGAATAAACTTATCATTTTACCACTAATTTCTGGATCAATTTATTAAAAGATATAATCTTTTAAAAAATTAGGGAACTACTAGGTCAAATTCTGAAAAGGAAACTACATACCCTACACTCCCTAGTAAACTCATGTTTGTGAAAATTGCAACACCATGAAGGAATCGTCATAATTGAATGAAATTTAATACACAGATGAGTGGTAGTGGTACAAATAAATGATTAAATGTTCAAAGCAAACAAACAATAACAAGAGATCGGAATCAGTATTTTGTGTAGCCACCACGCGCAGCAAAAGTGCTGCTACACGTCGTGGCATGGAGTCAAACAAATTTTGAAAGTCTGCCTGAGAAGAGAATCCCATATTGTTTGTATGCGCACTCAAAGTTCATCTGCAGAAGCAACAGGACGAGGTCACGAGCGAGACGCCGACCAACGAAATCCCACACATGTTCAATCGGCGACATATCCGGGAATACGCAGGCCAAGGAAGAAGCTGTACCTGCTGCGTTGCAAAGAAGGATTGAACAGTCCTAGCTATATGAGGGCGGGCATTGTCCTGTTGAAATACAGCGCCTGGCACACTTTGAAGGAAGGGAACAGCTTGGGGCTGTAGAACTTCACTCATGTACCGGTTGCTGTTCAGATTGCCCACAATTCTTAGCAATTGAGATCGTTCATAATATGCTATGGCACCCCAGACCATAACTCCGGGTGTTCGTCCACTGTGGCGTTCGATAATCCACTCCGGAATGTGGCGTTCGATAATGCACTCCGGAAGGTGGCGTTCACCGGCATAGCGTCTGACACGAATGCGGCCATCATGGTATCACAAATTAAAGCAGGATTCGTCAGAAAGCACGACATGCTGCCAATCAGCACGCCAGTCTCTATGCTGAGCGGCCCATTGTAGCCGCAGGCGGTGATGGTTTAGCGTGAGAGGGATCCTGTATAAAGGAGTCCTTGGGCGCAGTCCACGCGGCAGCAGGCGTTTATGAATTGATGAAGCACACAATGAAACATCTGTAGCTATTGACCACTGTGCTGTCAATTGTCTAGAGGAAGCTGTACTGTCCGTCAGCGCCATGCGGACCAGGTGTCTATCATCGGGAGCTGTCTTCACATTTCGGGGTCCAGTCCCGGATTTCCGACACTCATCCAAAGACTCATCACTGTGCTGCTGTTACGCTGCACACGAGCGGCTACTACACGATAAGACAATCCAGCTTCACGAAGACCGATGATTCTCCCCGTTCAAACTCTGTAAGTGGTTCAAATCTCGCTCTCTTTCGTCGAAGAGGCATAAGTAACGATTGAGCTAACGTTTACCACTAGCAGATAACCACCGATAACCATACACGCCTCGCTACAGCCGTCTATTTATTCGCATCCCTCCGGCGTTCAGAGAGCGCTGCTCAGCATACGCATGCGCTACGGATTTGAAATTCTAATCATTTGCATATCATGCGCGAAGTTGCATTTCCTGAAAATTTCAGCTCACTCGCGTTAGTCCTTCATGGTGTTGCAATTTTCACAAACATGAGTTTATTATGTACAAATACGAGGCGAATGAGTCGATGCTAGTTGATATAAAAAGTTGAATGTTGATGTTAGTTGATAAAAAGAGTTGAATGTGTTGGTGCAATTAGTTGAAAGTGTTGATGCAATGAATTGGTTGTGTTTTTGCTAGTTGATGCTGGGTATTTCACATAAATTCGGTGAACTGCACGGATTGTATTACTATTTCCACAAGAAGGCAGTAGGGGCCTGAATGGCCGAGTGTCTAGCGCTCTGGCACTCAGTGCCACAGTTTTCGGGTTCGAGTCCCGGTGGTGCTATGGATGTTTGTAGTGGTTCGAATCCGCTTTAAACCGTAGGTCCCGGTCTCCTATGACTGTAAGAGCGTTACGGAGCCAAAGTCAGACTTCTACCTACGGGTGCTCCATCAGAACAGAAGCTGCACTCCTCCTCTCTCCTTCCATGAGGGGACACGACAACAACAACAAGAAGGTAGTATAAATTATTATCTTGTGGAAATAGTAATACCATCTATCTATGTAATGTTACTATTTCCACAAGACAGGCAGAATAAATTGTTACCTTGTAGAAATAGTAATACAATCCGTGCTGTTCGTGAAACTGTACATTAAATTAGACGTTTATTAAAAAACAGGAGAGAACGCATATTTCAGTATCGAAAAAAATTTAACGATGTATTTACATATAAGGTTTTTACAACAACATTTTAAAATTAGTATTTCAAAATACAGTCTGAGTAAAAACGTGAAGGCCAGTAGACATTTTTGAGAAAATGGAAGCATTTAAACTGAGGAATTAAAATACCATTTGATTGATAATTATTGAGCTTAAATAAAAGTAAAAAAGTAGAAAATTAATTTGCAAATATTTTATTATTAGAAAATATTACAGAACACACAGATGAATATTTGAAAAAGTAAAACTTTAAGGCCAACATAGAAAATAACATATAAGAAAAAAATTACAAATTCTTAGAAGGTTGTGTAAGAGCCATTACTTGAATTACTTCAAATATTCTTGTTTTCATGGATGAAACGAGTTTTTGACAAAGGGTGGGTTCGGTTTTATACCATTCATCTTCGATAGTAGATTTCAGCTCTGTTGTTGATGTAAAAAATGTCTCCCCATTTGCATAAACTCTTCTTGCTAAGTTAGCCCAAAGGTTCTCGATTGGGTTGAGGACAGGTGATCTAGCTGGCCATTTCACAGTTTCAACATTGTTGACTTGGGAACCAACTTTTTGTGCTGTTACTCGAATGGATCGGTGCATTGTTTTGCTGATATTTCCAATTTTCTCCAGCAAGACATTCAGCATTTGGCAAAAGATGATTTGTTAGGACATTTTGGTATCCTTGTGAATTCATTCTACCTGAAACGAATGCAATTGAGCCCACACCATTGTAAGAAAAACAGCCTCAAGTCATGACAGACCCTCCACCTAATTGGCGATTGGAGAATATTTCTTTTTCATTTCTTATATCATGCCAGCAGAAATTCCAGCCAAATTCCATTTTTTTCGTCAGAAAAAAAAATAATTTCTATCCATTGGTTGTCCCAGGTCATGACTTTTCGGCCAAAGTTCAAACGCTCTATTTTGTGTCCCTGCAGTAACTGAGGCTTAGTCAATTTTGCTGTATAAGTGTACCTTCCAGAAATTCTAATTGTGTTATAAATCGTTTTTCTGACAAACTTTTAAACCTGTCGTCGGAAACAGTTTCCTAGTTGAGTACTTTCCAGTAGATGCAAGTTGGCAAACACTTCTTTCATCACGCGAGGATAAAGCTTTAGGTCTTCCCCAGTATTCTTTTTACCATAATTGTCTTTCAATTTTAAAAAAATTGTTGACTACAGTCTTTGATCTTCCTATCTTTATTGCAATAGCACGACTACTCATTCCTGTTGAAGACAAAGCTTCGATTTGTCCTCTTCCACGATCAGTTAACTTCTTACCCTTCGCCATCTTCACAAAGATCACCAATACTTCGAAGAAACGTATGGCAAATATGAAAATTGCAGCGTTGCCACAAGCTAGTAGTTTCAATGGTAATTACACGATTATATTATATCTATTTTTAAAAATGACTGGTGGCCTTAAAGTTTTTACTCAGACAGAAATACTAACTTTGTAAACAACCCCATGTTTCTCATAATTACGTATTTACAAATTATGTTTATAGCATTTATTTCTTATTAATGAACTTTAATAATTGATATTATTTGAACCTTTTATTTATTTCATTTTACATTTTCTCAAAACTTTTTACTCAGACTGTAAATAGTTAAATTATGAAGTAGTCAAAAGTGTGAACTTGTATGTATGGATCTACGAAAGTGTTTCTGTTATAAATGAACAGAAATGTATCACCCCCCTTTAATTTTGGGAAACAAAAATAAGAAAAAAATAAATTATTTTTATTTTATTCTATAATTTTATATTCTATATTTTCGAATTATTGTACTATTTCTGAAAAAAAAAAAGTGAGGTTTCCTTAGTATTCTTTTATCATGCATACGAATTTATTTAAATTTCCAATATATGCAAGCCGCATCTATATGTCCAAGCGAAGCGTTCAAATTTTAATTTATTTTTATGGCGTCTTAAATTAATTAGTTTTCAATTCAAAATAGTACTATTGCGCTTCAAAGTAATTAACGGTTAGTGAACAGCTAGATGAAATCTTTCCGAGCATATACTACATTTCGAGTATATAATTAAAAGATTCTCAATTGCACTTACATGTCGAAATTGGTTTGGAAATTTTATTGTCAAGGATAGATTGGGGTTGTTTCGTATAATTAAATGTAATTATATTAATTATTTTAATATTGGCATATTAAATTATAGTTATAAGGGCAAAAGGATTCTTAAATGAACGTAAATTATCTATTCACAAACCAAATGGATTCCATTTGAGTGAATTTTTTTAAATCTCCTGCAAAAATCCATATCTATTATGATTATTAAAAAATTTAACTTTCTGAAGAATTTAGCGTTTTGTGATGTTAACTTTAAAAGGGAATGAACTTTTCTTCAACTGCATTACATTGTAATGGCTACAACCATTTTTAATAGAAAACAATATCGACTCAATGCTAACTTGAAATAAAGGAAGCTAAATTAATATGTCTGAGTAATATATCGAACAGAAATTTGAAAAATATGAACATTTAAACCAAATATATAATTTGGATTTTACGAAGCAAAAACATTTTAAATTGAATATGTCTTTTGTAATATTTATGAAAATATATTTCCCATTTAATTAAATCATATTGAATGAAAATTATATTTTATTAAAAATTTATAATAGAATTAGAATTTTAGAGAAAGACATTAGTTTTGTAGTAAATTCATGAAATTTTAGAAATATTTTTTTTTTTTTTTTTTTGCAGTTTAAATTGATTAAGGTAATTTAATAATATTCTTATTATTTAATAATATATTAATTATTAATTAATTAATTATTTATTATTATTTGTTTATAATTAATTTATTTTTTAATATTTATTAATATTTAATTGGTTGATTATTATTTATTAAGAATTTTTTTAATATTTATTAGTTATATTATTAATGTTTTGTAACATTTATGGAAAGACATTTCCCATTTAATTAAATAACATTGAATGATTACATAACATCTTTTCTTTGTTAATCTATTAACAAACATCACTGACTGAATAACATCTACTATTTGTTAAATATTCTGTGATGGAATTAGAATTTTAAAGAAAAATATTAAATTTTTTACTTAATTCATAAAATTTTAGAAATAACTTTCTTTAGAATTTTAATATAGCTTATTTTTATGAATTTAATATAAATAATTATTTATATTAAATTAATATATAAATTATGAATTAAAAAATCCGTTCAGAACTCTATTGTTAATTTACTTATAAATAAATATTATTTTTTTTAACTTAAAGCATGAAATATGAAAAATGTATAAATATAGTATATATATATATTTTTTTAAATGTATGAATATAGTATAAATATCTTTCCTATATGTATATATAAGTTAAGTACATTAATTTTGTACTTAATTAATGAAATTTTAGAAATAATTTTTCTTAGAATTTTAATAATACTCATTTAAACAGAATTTTTGAATTAAATATATATATAGTAAAATTCTCCATTCAAATCATTATTGTTAATTCACATATAAATATTATTTTTATTTAATTTAAAGCATTAAAAATCTTCTTATAAATAATTATATCAATATTATTACTTAAATAATAAATAATATTTAATATAAGCATTTTCATATAGCTTCATGTTACGTAATCATATTTTTAGAATAAAACATTATTGTTAAAAAATAAAAATTATGTAGTAAGTGTTTTTACGATTTATACAAATATTTTAAAACATGAAAATCTTTCTTTTGTTACATTTAATATTTTTTTCATCTCGTAGCCAAATATAAAAATTATTTTAATCATTGATTTAAAAAATGCATTTAATTTTTTAAATGGTATTTATTAATAATCATACAGTTTTTTTCGTTGCAATGTTACTATAGAATTCTAAATAATATTCTAAAGGGATACCTTTAAATTCAAAGTATATTTCAATTTGTCAACATAACAAACGTGAATAAATTTATGTAAATAATCTTTAGCATTAATGATAAGAGAGTATGGTGTTTTCATAATATTGTGTGCGATAAAAAGTAATATTCATGGGTTGCTATGAGATTATGCATATAAATTTATACAAACGAACTTTAATGTTTAAAATAGTATGGCATGATGTTTTACAAATATGAAATATGAAAGTGCATTTGCGTCATTAATTTAGAACGTGTCTTCGTGATAAATTTAAATTAATTATTTTGTAAAATATTTTAAATAAATGTATTCTAGAGATTCATCGACAACTGATCGCCAAACATGTAAAGACTTTTTTGTAATAAAAAAAATGCAATGTATGGTATTTTTAAAAAGATTTATCCAATTTATATTTTACAAGTGTATATATAGTGTTTCAGGTACATAATTGCAAATATTAAAATTCTGAAGGTTTACATTCAAGATATACATAACATATTTAAACTATATAGTTTTCAAAATTGATAAATTATCTTTTACAAATGATCGTTAGATAATATAAAATTTAGGAATTGTAGTCTGTAATAGGAAATGTATATTAAGATATGTAATAAATTTTCGATTTACTAGTTGTGAGTATCACTGTTATATTATACAATCCAAATAAATATTTGATTTCTTTTCATAGTTATTCAATAAATGTAATTATTGTATGTAAATAAATGCATTCATGCAACGTATAATTTTTAATCATAAAATTATTAAGTAATTTTTTGGACATGTTAATTAGATAAAGGTATTAATGATTAATTTTTAGAGTAAATTTTTTCTAATTTTACAAATAATTTGTATTATCCTTATTTATTCCGGGCATAAGTATACAGGTAAATACATTTTAAAAGAAAATTAAAAAAATATTTTTTTCAATTTTTTTCTTGTTGAATAATTAAATTCCACATATTATTGTATTATGTCCATTGTTTTTTTTTTTTTTCAATTATAGAATTATATATTAATTTCTTTGAAAGTTAATTGGCACTAAATTAATGATGAATATATATAAGATTTTTAAATTTTATATAAAAATAAACATAACATGAGGAGAATATTGCAGTTTAAATAGCATACGCTGGAAATAAAAAAAACTGTGCCTTTTTTTATATAATACAATTTCTACTAGAATACTAAAAACTGGTTAATTCAATTCCTTCTATTAGCTCACACACTCCCATATATATATCTTGTTCAAATTTTCAATCGTTAAGAAAATACTTTTTATTCATCCACTCAAGTTCAAATACATTTTTTTTCAACTTGTAGTGGATGACACTTCATGTTAATACAGTTTTTTCAAATATTAATTTGGTAATTTAATTTAATTAATTAATTTTAGTTTTTTTTTTTTTTTTTTTTTAGATTTAAGTTGCATATATCTACCAATAGATGACGCCAGATAAACTTAAAAAATGAATGAAAATTATTTATAAATGATTTTCTGCATTATAGTGAAAAAAAAAGTAGGAATTGACTTAAAATTTTTTTTATATTACTTGTTTATTTTGTATATTGACTATAAAAATTATGTTATTTAAGAAAGAATTTTCCTAAAATTGAGTGTTAATTTTTATTAGTTTCAGTTACAAAAACTTTTTGAGACCTAGGCACTGGAAAGAAATTCTGATCTCTTAATTACAACTTTGCTTGATCACAATGGTGACTTTTTTTTACTCCTTTGACTTGGCCTTTCCTTATTTATAAATATTAAATTTTAGTTGTGTTGTTAACTCCAATGTATGACATATGTGGCTAAAACACAAAGTTATATTTAAGTCATTTATATATAAAAACAAGTTTGGACTGACTTTTTTGTAATAAAAGGGATACGGTTTCTATTACTTTAAACTTTAAGTTGGATAAATGTGTTTACTGAAGTTATGCATAGCTGTCTTCAGAAAGTCACATAGGAAATTATTTACTTCTCTATCTTATGTATGAAGAGTAATACTTCTCCCCATCAGGTTTCCTAGTTAAAATTAAATCTGCTGTAAAAAAACATGTGTAATAATAAATGATTGGTAATAGAAAAAACGACAAATAGATTTATTTTTAACTCATTATTATATTTTATTAATATTGCAGTCGAAGTTACGGACTACGATAAACAATAAAAAAAAATATTTTCCTTGGCCTTTTTGACTTGGCTATTCCTTGGCCTTTTTTGACTTGGCGATTCCTTGCCTTTTTGACTTGGTGACTCCAAATTTCTTTTTTTTTTTTTTTTGTTAGGAAAAAATATAGTTACAAAAAGAGCTTTTCATAATAATAAATTTCTTCAAATCTTTTTGTATGTATTTAAAAGAGTTAACCAAATTCATCATCACTGTGGTTAAATCAATTGTCAGTGCACAAATGTACAGTGCTAGTTCCCAAATTTCCAGAGCCTAAAATATTTTTTTTTTATTGTTTATCGAAGTAGTCAATAACTTCGACTGCAATATTAATAAAATATAATAATGAGTTAAAGTAAATCTATTTGTCGTTTTTTTTCTAATACCAATCATTTATTATTACACATGTTTTTTACAGCAGATTTAATTTTAACTAGGAAGCCTGATGGGGAGAAGTATTACTCTTCATACATAAGATAGAGAAGTAAATAATTTCCTATGTGACTTTCTGAAGACAGCTATGCATAACTTCAGTAAACACATTTATCCAACTTAAAGTTTAAAGTAATAGAAACCGTATCCCGTTTATTACAAAAAAGTCAGTCCAAACTTGTTTTATATAAATGACTTAAATATAATTTTTGTGTTTTAGCCACATATGTCACATTTGAGTTAACATCACAACTAAAATTTAATATTTATAAATAAATTTGTATTAGGATTAGAATGATAAGTAAACCTCAAAATAGTTACAAGTGGCAAAATATTTACCAATCTTTACCAATGTCAGAAAATTTAACTTAAATGACTTAAGTTGACAACGTTGATTTTTTTTTTTATTTGGAAATTATTTATAAAAATATTCACTTTACAATAATGTTTTAAGAACTTAAGAGGTAATGAGATCATTTAAAAAACATATCTAAGTTTATAAATTTTAAAGCTATTGATTTCATATATTAAAAAAACTAATAACATCTACGTCAGCCATGCTTTTTATCGTGAATTGGGCCAACTTCGAGAGAAAAACTGTAGATATAAAAAAATACTTCACTTTTATCTTCTTCTAGAAACTCCATAAATATGAAGAATATGTTATTTGGTCTGATTATCTTCATACTTCCGAAGAGGGGAATAATATTTTTATGGATAACAAAGCCATCAATCTTCGGTCAGTCAAACATTGTAATGAAATCTTTATCAATCCACATGAGTACAATCATAGCATTAGCTTTAAACGAGGATGCTATCGAGAATAATGAGGTTAAATAAAAATGTCCTCTTTATTTTTTTATAAAATTTAATTTAAAAAGTAATTATATCTAAAATTTGAATTATAGTTATTAAAATTTTTACTTTTACTTTTATTAACTTGAAAGTTTATTTTTAAATTTGTCAATTCTTAAAGTTTACTTAATTACTTTTATTTCACTTTAAGAATTATAATTCTTAAATTTTATTACTTTTATCAATTCTTAAAGTTTACTTAATAACTTTTACTTCACTTCACTTTACTTAATTACTTTACTTCACTTCACTTTACTTAATTACTTTTAATTCACATCACTTTACTTAATTACTTTACTTTTATAAATTCTTAAAGTTTACTTAATAAATTTTACTTCACTTCTAGAATTATAATTCTTAAAGTTTATTACTTTTGTCAATTCTTAGAGTTTACTAAATAACTTTTAACTTTGTTTTACTTTGACTTCACTTCACTTTGTTTTATTTAATGACTTTTTACTTTGTTTTACTTAATGACTTTTACTTCCTTATAACTCTTAAAGTTTTCTTATACTTCTATTAATTCTTAAAGTTTGCTTAATTAATTTCACTTCACTTTAAGATTTATAATTCTTAAAGTTTAGTACTTTTATTAATTCTTAAAGTTTACTTTTACATTTATTAATCCTTAAAAGTTTACTTTTACTTTTATTAATTCTTAAGATTTACTTAAATAATTTTATTTTACTTTAAGAAATATAATCCTTAAATGTAAAAGTAAAAGTGAAAAGTAATAAGTGAAATAAGTGAAAGTAAAGAAGTGAAAGTTTTTGATTAATAAATGGCAAATTTCATTTGTGTATATTTGAATAATATAGCTAATATTTTTTAACTGAATTCATATGGATTCAAATAAATGGGATTCATTCAAATACATGGTTAAAAAATATATGAATCATACAAAAATTCTTAGTGTCTTTACATGACATCCGCATATTTACATAATTTTAGAATAATTTCAAATAATCAATTTAACAAATAATTATTTAATTTTATATTTTTTTCAAAATATTTATTAATAATTTGTAATGCAATAAAATGTTTTTTTATTTATTCTGTAAATTAAATTTAAGACATTTGTTGTCTTCATACCATGCAATCATAGATATTTAGTTTTGATTGCTTTCAAAAAGTATGCTTCCTCCATATTGTAATTTAATTAACATCTTAAATACCAAAGAATTACATAATTTATTATTTGGGCAGTCACGAAATGGGTTATAATGTAAGATATTAAAATAATGGAGCTTAATAGCCTTTATTTCTAGTCGTGGGGAATCATTCCAAAAATATTAAAAAAAAAAATTCCAAAAATATTCTAATTTTAACTTCTTAATTGTGTTTTGATATATCGATAATGCAAGCCGTCGTTTACATCTAATGTAATAGATTTGTTTTAAGTTGACAATCTTCCAACTGTGTAGTCGTATGTTTATCGATTCAATATCATTTTTGTTACTTTTTAACTTGTGAATGGATATTTGGACTGATTATATTAATATATATTCAATATATTCAAATTCAATATATATGATCATTATGTTGTTTTTCTAGCTTTTATTTACATATTTTTCAAAACTATATTTTAAAAAGTGGATGGATATTAGGTCTGATTATATTAAATATTCAATATATACATATATATGATGATTATATATGTATATATTGAATATTTAATTTTCCTTTCTCCTTTTTCCTTTCTCCTTCTTCTCCGTTCTCCTTTTAATTTTTATTTACAGATTCTTAAAAATTCGATTTAAAAATTTGATGGATATTTGGTCGTGGATTTTATTTATATATTCAATTACATACATTACATTCAAAATCAATATTTAGGATCACTATATTCTCCTTTTCAGTTTTTATGTACAGATGTTTCAAAATTCTATTCAAAAACTGTGGATGAATATTTGGTCTAATAATGCTGAATATATTCAATGCTGAATATATTCAATATATTGAACATATATGATGATCATGTTCTCCTTTTATCGATTTTTAAAAATTCTATTTGAAAAACATTAATCTGATGTACTTGAAATCAAATGATAATGTTGCGCTATCAACAATAATAAATAAATGTATTCTACAAAGAAAATTCCTTTAAAAATTCACTATTTCAAAATTTTAATACTTTAAACGTGAGACTTAACCTTGAAAATTTTATTTACCATATGAAGTTTAGGTTTTTTTTTCCCAGTGATAAAATTATCAAACATTTCGGTTAATCATTTGTTAAGGAAAAAAAAAAAATATTTGAATAGTTTTCGTTTACTCATATTATTAATATATTATGTAGATGTATATATCCTGTAATAGTGAAAGACTTAATAAAATAGTGATATAACAAAATAGTAAAAGACACTTTTCTTTGAAGAACGTTAGTAGTTGAATTAATCCATTCGAGTATGGTATATTCATCTATCATCATCTATTCTCTCGAATCTAGATATTTGGTCTGATTATATTGAATATATCCAATTATATTCAATATATATTACTATTATGTACTTCTTTTAATTTTTAATTACAGAATTTTCAAAATTCTTTCAAAAACATTAATCTAATGTACTTGAAATCAGATGAGAATGTTGCACTATCAACAAACAGTAAATAAATGTATTCTACGAAAAAAATTCTTTAAAATTTGCTATTTCAAAATTTTTAATAAAAAATTGACTTTAAAAAATTTGCTGAAGCAATTTTGTTAATCATTTGACCAAGAAAAACAATTTAAATAGTTTTATATACATTAACTGACTTATATTGACTTAAGTCCAGTGAAAAATTTTTTGTTATCAGATGAAGCTTAAGTTTTCTTTTTTCCTAGCGATAAAATTATGAAACAATTTTGTTAATCATTTGACCAAGAAAAACAATTTAAATGGTTTTGTTTATATATACGTTTAATATTTTATGTAGATGTATATATCCTTAAAGACATAAAAAAACATTTTAAATCAGTTTTCTTTTTTTTTTTGACATTTGACCAAGAAAAACAATTTAAATAGTTTTTGTTTATATATACGTTTAATATTTTATGTAGATGTATATATCCTGTAAAGACATAAAAAAAACATTTTAAATTCAAGCAATTTAAGTTTTCTTTTTCCTAGCGATAAAATTATGAAACAATTTTGTTAATCATTTGACCAAGAAAAACAATTTAAATAGTTTTTGTTTATATATACGTTTAATATTTTATGTAGATGTATATATCCTGTAAAGACATAAAAAAAACATTTTAAATTCTTTGAAAAACGTTAGAAAGTTTTCTTTTTTTAATAAATGCACTCGGAATATGGGTAAAATAATCAAAACTGTTATTATCAGAGAAGCTTCTGAAAAAATATTGCAGTAACAAAATCAAATCTTTTGCACATGCTGTTATTTAAATGAACAAGCTAAAATAGCAGATTTAATGTGACAAGTTGTCACTGGTAAAGTGCATAAAAACTCCCCTCTATTTACGCGAAACTTTGATGTGATGGTACATTTTACTTCATGCCCATCTGTAGACAGGAATAGGATTATGTCGTTTATTGAATCCCGATCCTAAACTCAGTAGTTAAATGCACCTACTGAAGCATTGAAGATTAATTCAATTCAGAAGCTGAGTCTTGTGCAATTGGGAATATTCAAATGATAAATACATGTCAAACGAGCCCCAAACATGAATTGTCACTGGTAGGCACCGTGTCAATGGGCCAACGTTCAATAATAACATACTGCCTCTTCCATCCCTGACATCCAAAGCTACAAGCCAAATTGGTGGGCAATTCATTGATATAAGGAGGGGGATAGAAACACGTTCCAGCGTTGTGTTTAAATGAAAGGTGTAATTTGCTCTAAGTTATGATTATTTGATGGATAAGGGATAAATAGGTATTGTTAACATTTTCGAGTGGTGTAAAGTTTTAGTTTGGAATTTGTTCAAAAGCTGCAGGTTGAATGATTAGTTTCAAGCAGATTATTAGATTTTAATTACATTTAACACATGATGCATGTATGAGTAATTACTATGTTTACCATTAGAATAGATAATTTAGATGTGCCTGTGATTTTATTGCAAAATGCAATTATATCTAATACTACATGTATAACAGTTGTTTCATCTAATGGTGTTAAATGAAATTGTACAGTGGAATTTGTTGAAATATGCCAAATTCAGATTCAACCCTCAAATTATTTAACATAACTTGTAAAATTATTGATTTATATTTATCAAATAATCTGAATCTTCCCTTAGTTGAAACATATTGTTTACTCTGTAGCTATTGTAAAAAATTGTTATTGTATAATTATTGCCTCCCACTCAAACTTTTGATTTGAATGTCCCAAAAGGCAGCTTATTGAGCATAAGTAGTTAACTATTTCCTTTTTACATAGTTTTTTATTAGCACCATCAGTAATCTAGTTAAATAAGAATTGATGTTAACAACTTATACAATAAACAATTAACTGCTTATATATAATGGATCATAGACATACGTTATATAATTTGTCTATGATGGTATACAAATAAAAAGTTGGTAAAGAAAGAAATTTAAAATACTGATAGATTTTGATCCTGATATACAGGAACACAGAATAATGTTACCAGTATTTATTTAATTGCCTTTTAAAAGTAGCAAAATGTAAAATAAATTACAAATAAATGTAAATCGAATGAAAAGTTTTTAAATAAAATTTATGTTTTTGTCTAAAACATATTTACAAAGTATTCAAATTGGAATGTTACATATTATCAAGTAACAGCTAATATACAAAGAACAATGTACATAATACAAATAACATTTTATTTTCAATAAGTTTAAATTTGAAAATTCTATTCGCGTAAATATGTAATTCCACTCAATAATAGATTTTTAATTTTAATTTTAATAAATAATTTTAGATACATTTTTCATTGTATTTAAATATCTTCCACAGCTATGTCTCCCAAATCATTTTTAAATTTAATAGCATAAAGAGTTAAATCAGATTACAGTTATATTATAATACACTTTTGTAATACATGTAGATATCGAATATATCACGAATTCGCTTGAATTATAATTAAACTTTAATATTTTTAAGTAAAATAAATTTAAAGTTATAATAAATATAAATATATTGTTTTTCTTCTTTTTAAATCTAATAGAAAAGTATTAAGAATATTTAATTATAAAATCCAGTAATATATTTACACATTAATTATTTTTTATTTTACATTTTATATATTTTATTACTATTTATACAATCAATTCAATTTTTGCTGCTTATTTTATTGATGTCGTTGTATTTGTTTCTTTGTAACAAACGTATGTAACATAGTCATGTATTTATTCCAGAATGCTATGGACAAAATTAACCTGTAAAAAATCTTACACCAAAACGCATATAAATAACAGCCTCACACTGTCCCATAATAAAAACATATTTCCACGGTATATGGTCACAAAAATTGCTTAACACATCATATCCGTTACCATCACTGTTCCTTTCCCTACTACTGCCCGCCCCCAATTCCCCCTACAGTGGCCTTTTAACTGGCTCTCAGTGAAGTCTAACGACAGTAACAACTTGGCATCCAAACAGCCTTGCACCGGAAGTAAAAACATCAACAAAAAAGAAAAAAGTGCACTGCAGAAAAGAAATTGGCTATGGCCATGGTCATGGTATCTCCCGCTAGAAGTTAGCCTGATGCAATCTCATCTCTCTCAGATACAACTGTATAAGAGAAGGCCATCCCCGACGCTTTTAATAGGACCTTTCCAGAGGAATTTTTTGCTCAAAGAATCCCGGGCATCCCATGCTCCCCGCATCCCACGGATCGTAAGAGGCAGGGGAAAGGGCCGTAAAACACGAGAGATAGTTTCCAGGGTTCCCCCATAAAGTACATTTAGGTTCGGTGGGTCTGTCAAGATGCGTTAGTACTTACCCGTTGCCCACGCAGCGGGGCGTTTCCTGTAGTACTGCATGCAGTACTTAAGGGTACAGAAAAAGGGAGAAACGAAGAAGCGTTGGTTTGAGTAAAAGGCTAATTACTTTTCACGATGCTTTGAACTTTGCTCGTCATAATGGGTGTGGGTGCATAGGATCCATACAATTCCTAAGTAACTGCATTATACACGGTTTCAACAAGGCAATGCTGAGTGTGTGTGTGAGAGAGGGGTAAGGCTTGGTGGTAGGTCAACGATGCAAGACTTATTGGGTATGCCTTCAGGCGAAGATTAACGGCTCACTTAATGTATCTTTTCACCTACTTTGGGTTTAGTTTAAAATCCAGTTATTTTGCCCCCTTCTATTAGGTTCATTTTTTTAAAAAATCACTGTCTTATTCATTGAATTCGAACTGACAATTAATATCACTGATATGACATTAATGCTCATTTTTAAATTAGCAGATATGATCCACTGTTGCCTGGTTAAAGAAATTAAAACTTTTTTTTTTTAGTTTATTTAATATTATTAAGGAAAATATTTACACATAATTAAATATTTGACATTTTGTTATTTATCGACACTTTTTGATATTAATTGACATTTGTATTTATTGACATTTGGGAATATTTAACATTTTATTAAAATGTTATATTTAAACAAGGAAAATCGCCTTAAATAATATAAATTTATTAATTTCCTAAGTAAATCATTTGTTCATATCCAAGTATTACCAATAATTGTTTTTATTTCTCTTTAATCTATTAGCATTTATTATTAAGAATAGAATACTGTTGTTTTGAAAACAAATTAAAAATGTATAAATTGTCTTCTTTATATTTCTGCAATAACTCAACCAATTTCGCTAGTCGGATTTCTTTAAACTTACGCCATATGCTGGTAGGAAAATGATGGTAATATAGAAAAATATTTTTATTTAATTGAAAATAATAATCGAAACTTTTCCACAATTTTTTATCGTTACATTTTTAGATAAGAAAAACAAATTCAGAGGAAAAAAAAAAAACTGAACATCGAAGTTTTGAGTTATGTTGGAACATATATATATCCATCCAATTACATGCATATACAAAGATTTTAAAAACTTGTTGTGGAAAATACATAACCTATTTAGTATTCTTATCCATAAAAATTATATGGGGATTTTACTTCTAGTTAAGGAATTGTTCTCCCATACATTTTATTTTATTATTTGTTGATATATGTACAATAATCTCTAGTCAGTAGAAAGTCAAGTATATACTGAAAGTATTGTATAATATTATATTTATATAATTGTTATTTAGAATTCTAAAACTAGTTCTTTGGAAGTAAGATATATATTAGTTTTAAAAAGCTAAATTACAAATGGAGAATTATTTTTTATTTGTTTCAAATTAATTTATAATGTTAACATTAATAAAACTTAAATTTCTATTTCTGGGATCTTTAAACTTATGCGCAAGATATATCAGCAATGAAAATATATTGATGCCCAATGTAACAAAGAACTACTGCATAGTAAAATACAGTGTGTAATTCTACAGTGTTCTGATAAAACAATAAAACAGTTACTTACTATTCTTGTCACTTATAAAATTACAATATCTTAGCATAAAATACAGACGTCTACAATTTGTAATTATTATCATCAATTATGAATATATTCACTCAGATCCCTAGTTTTCCTTTTCAGAAATTTATTGCATATTTTAATGTTACACAAATTTTTAAAGAATAATATTGCATTAATTTTATTGAAAGCAAAATAAATTGTTAATGCAGAAATAGAATTTGTAATTTGTTAAATTTAAAAGTGATTGTTGGAAAAATTTGGAAATATATTATTACTGCAATTTAATTGGTGACAATATTAAGAAAACATATTCGTATACGAATGGATGATTGAATAAAACCATAACCTTCAACTATTAAAGCGTTACTTTTACAATGTAAATCTATTTTTATAATTGGGGTTTTCTAAATTAATTAAATATTACATGTGTATTCTAATCTCGAGCAATATTTATCATAGTCATCTACAATTTCCTGAAAATAATAAATAAATAGTTTTATATATCCCTTTGATTAAGACATTACTATGCTATTGGGCTTTTTAAATGTGCTAAAAGGAACAAGAACTGTTATTGTTGAGGAATGCAATTCACTTTTACATGGGATCATTCGCCAATAGAATGACGCATCTATAGTAGGTTCAATATTACTCAGGTACAATGGAAGGGTCTTGCTACATTGCATCCGTATTATTCCATCCCAATTTTGAATGAACTTACCAAGTGTGATATCTAGCGGTTCATACCCCTTTCTTCCTCTTTAATTACATTTAGACCTATGGATGTATCGTGTCCACCCCCGGCATAACCACAGAAGCTTTCGATTCGACTCTGATTGTTGAGACCCGCACTTGATTTAATAACCCAACCTGCTATCCACCAAATAAATCAGGCTTCTAACTAAAACAGATCGAAATTGTACAAACTTTTATAATTGTAAAACTGGGTTAATTATTATTGTAAACTTATTATTATTATTATTATTGTATATTATTGTAAACTTTTTAATTGTTCGTTTTTAAATATTTTATCAATTGTAAATAAAAATAGTGAAAGAAAATTTCAATATAAGCCTTGACGCTTTTCTGTAAAAGGTATTATATCAAATAGTCGAACCATTCACAAAACATAGTCTTTATTAAAACTTTTTTATAGCAATACCCAGTCAAACCAAAATACAAAAATATTTCTTAAATCACTGTTATATATCTTAATTTACTACGTCCGGCAGAAAACCGGCAATGCTTCTTTTTGGGCAATGACCAGAGCGATAATGATCAGGTCTCGGCTCCGGGGATAAGAATCCCGGATAATCCCAGTATTTCTTTTACTGCCGGATCGGGAAAAGATTGAGAAGCAATGTCATCTTGCAGGAATTAGCCGTCGTGATGGTTGTGTGGTCACAGATTACGACTTACGAGGATTCGAACACATTGCTCTTTCTGACCGAAGGCGGTTTTCTACCTGCTCTTTTAATGTATTTACTGGAAAGATAAGGACAAAGAAGGAAAGCAATTACTGCAAATTTATAGTTGCAATAAGACAAATTAATTATCTAAATTAAAGCTTTGAGTATAAATTATAATCTAGGAATCGTACTATTATTTATTTATATACAATCAAGTAATTGTCCTAAATTTATAGAAGCAAATTTAAAAAAATAAAAAAGCATGGTAAATCAATAATTAATCAAAATACATAAATTAATCATATTTTATTTTTATAAAAACTAGTATTACAGTTCTTTATAAAATACAGTAATAAATTCTTTAATATACAATGACATGAATTATAATCAAGGTTGACAATTAATGCAGTTAAAAAAAAATTGGTAAGGATAAATAAAGTTAAAATTACTAGAAATTTTTTTTAAAAATTATTTGATTAAATCTTGCCAAGACAAAAATTTTAATTATTTAAAATAAAAATTTTGTACATTTGCATTGAAAACTAATACATGGTATTCTAAAAAATAACTCTTAAATGACATATACATAATGCAAAAAAAAGTGGATGTTATATTCATTTAGTATTTTAATCATATATTTTTATTGTATAATAAAGAAAGCAGATGCTACAAATTTAAGTGCTCCAATAAGACAAATTAATTATCGAAATTAAATCATTGAGTGTAAATTATATCTACGAATCGTGCTATTATTTATTTACAAACAATCAAGTAATTGTCCTAGATTTAGAGAATCAAATTTAAAATTAAAAAGCCTGGTAAATTAATTATTAATCAAAATATATAAGTTAATCAGGCTTTATTTTATAAAAAACTGGTATTACAGTAAATTATAATCAATTCATTAGCAAGCAATAGCATGAATAATCACCAAGGTTGACAATTAAGGCATTTAATAAAATTCACTTGGATAAAAAAAAAAAAAGCTAAAAATTGCTGGAAAATTTGTAAAAAAAAATATTTGATTGACGGTTGCCAAGAATAAAATTTTAATTATTTAAAATAAAAAACTTTTGAACACATGCTTTGAAAACAAATATATGATATTATAAAAATAACTCTAAAATAACATACATATAAAAATTAATTAGTAACCACTCATTTAGTTCAGATTCAACCATATTTTTATTGTATAATGATGAGTCTCACAATAGTTTGGCTGGCCATTGCGAGTTAAAACTTCAAAGAGAATTAAAACGGAATTGTCAAAGAAATTCTTAAAATTTTGATTATTTTATTCGATCATCATCAGCTTAACTGTGGTCATGTGTGTGTGTGTGTGTATATATATATACATAGTTCGGAAGTATAAGTAATATACATAGGAGTATGGTGTTGGTACTATATATCACTGGAATGTAATCCAAGTTATACATACTCCAAACAATCGACTGATGATGACAAAGGGTGGGCATTGCAATCCAGTAGAGTTTATTTTAGAGGCACCTGCCCGCATGTCATGTGTTATCTTGGAGACGTCCCGGAAAGCTTGAACCAATCACTGTATTGTGAGATGCCCATGCACATTATAATTTCTTATCGAGTTTCTTCATCTCTGAAAGCACAGACTGCAACAGACAAAAGGCAGCGGATAAGAACCTGGGCATTTTAGCTGAACAACCTTTGTGCCAAGAGTTGACAAAATATAGTCATTGAATATAATTAAACGATATGAAATTTGCTTCGAGAATACATCAAGCGTGTTGGATACATATTTTGTTAATATTTTTTTATGTGTAAAAAATACATTGAGTCAGTTATTCTTACAAAAGACTTCCAAAATGGCAATTGCCTACTTTGTGCCCTTCAGGGTATAGCCTTTCCTTTGGTAACACTGAATTAGTCACTGTTATTATCAATTATAAACTACTATTATCAATTATAAAATCTGCCATATCGATAATGAATGAACCCCGACTTATTTTTAAAAATATCTTTTAATATTTTAATATTTATAAAATAAAATATTGACTATAAATATAATTTTTGTGAGAATTAGAATGTTTGAGCTATTGTGTTTTAAAGTGAAATTATAATGTATAGATACAGATTTTAAAGATTGTTTTTGCTTTTCGTTTAAAAGAAATAATACTTATTTTGATACTAATCATTCATCATAATTTTATATTGATTATAAATCATATACATCATACATCATACATCATAATTCTGATACAACAACGTAAAGAATCCTTTTTCAACAAACTTTGAAAATAACAAAAAATTCAAACAAAATTTCAAAAATCAAACTTCGTAATTTTAAGTAATTTTTTTTCTTCACCTTCTTAGGTCTGATCAATGCCAATAAATTGAAAGTTAGTTTCATTTAAATATAAATCAATACTAACAGATTAAACTGCATTAATTTGTCGATTTTTAAACTAGGTAAATATTGTTTTACCTATTTAAAATACAAGTAATGAATAAAAATTGAAATTGTTAAGAATTTTAGATACAAGAAAATTTGTAAATTATTTGAGTTTCTTTGATAAATTAATCAACTTTAATTAAGGAAAAAAATTTAAATTGATAAAAACGAAGCTATGGAATAGATTCTGTGAAATTTAAAAAGCATACTTTTTATTTTTAACTGTTATTCATTTTTGATTCACAGAATTTAAATCAATTTAAATTTCAATTAATATATTAAAAATAGAAATTGATTTATTCATAATATTATAAAAATGAAAAACTTATTAATTTATTTTTTAATTGAAAAGTAATCAGGTAATAAATTTCTTGAATCTTTTAAAACAGGTTCCTATAAACTTAGCACGAGGCCAACTTAAACCCCAAAAGTTTACCCCACACCTTTCACTCACTTCGTCCTCAATGTTCTTCACTCATCGGAGGTGAAACTCAAGCAATCCATCATGGGCAAAGTTGGAAAAGTCACTAAAAGTCTGTCAGAAACATTAACACTTCTGATCATCTAGTTCTCATCACTCTCCACGACCAGAAAAAAAGAAAGCAAAAATAAATTTTGCAATTACTCATGGGTTTGCAGTTTTCTGTAAAATTCTGCTCTTCAGATACGTAGAAAACTATATAACAAATTATCAGTTCATATACATCAATTGAATTTTTGTGTTATGTATATATACACATATATATAAATATATGCATGTATATATGTATATATTTACGATTGTATATATACATATACATGGATTGGCTGTTATATGAAGAAGAAGAAAAAAATTATTTTTTGTGAAGTTTCTAATTCTCTAAAGAATCGTTGCAGACCATTCGTCTTCATGCGAGATGGAGCAATCATTGGGCTTTTACAAGTCAAACAACTGTTTCGTGCCAAGTTTGGCGATAATTGTGCAATATCCAGAGATTTTCGAATGTCTTGTATACTCTTTCACCCGACTTAAATCCCTGTGATTTCCGAGTTGCGGGTATTTCAAAAAAGATCGTGTTCATAGAGGAGGAATTAGGATTTTACCTGAGCGAAATCCAACATTACACGCCATGTTGCTGAAATTCCTCGAGAGTTTCTTCGCTCTACCATTAAACATGTCATAATGCGTTTTTAACAAGTAATTCATGTCAATGGAGCATGACATTTGTGCACATTCCTGTAAAATTTTAATGGCTTTTGACAAATTTTTTACCCTTCTTTAGGCGTCACAATTCCCCCTAGTGATCCAAAATTTGAACTATATTTTTATTGCAGAAATCTTTCCTCATGGTCCATATACTATATATACCAAGTTTCATCAAAATCCGTTGGGTAAACGGGTTCTAGAGGAGTCCAGCGTTTAATTATAACCACTCTGTACTATAAATTTTAATTTAAACATGCAGGTGGATAGATGGTAGGAATCGAAACCATAATTTAATCTTGGATACTAATAAAGGATAATTTCCTGAGTATTCTTACATTTTGCTACTATGTTTAATTTGAATTTTAGTTTCAGTGGAACTTCCGTTGTTGTACCCTATCCCAATGTTCCTTCTTATTAGTTCTTATTTGGAAGTTTAGTGGCCTCTTTTGCTACACAGGTGACCCAGAAGAAATATCAATTGCCGTTAAAGGATAAATATTTAGTTGCATTTACAAGATCTGTAGTTCAAACACAGTGATGATTATAGTCCAATATGGCATACTCTAAAAGAAAAATTGTTATAGAAATGTTATATGCTGAAGAAAAAACTTGCATTCTATGTATTTTTTATGTAAAAATGGTATATCTTACAATAACAGCTTAATACGGAGAATTATCTCAATTACATGCGCTTTGCATCAAATTCAAGCCAAATCTCATTACGAAAAAAAAAAATTTAATAATTCACCTCATAGATTAATGATCCAACTAAATTACTAACACTACTACTCTTATTTACTACTTCCAGAAAACAAAAATGATATGTATAGAAGTTAAAGTGTTTAATGTCGTATCACATAAATGATGTAAAATTATAAGCTTAAGCAGTCCAATTGTCGATGTGATATTATTTGCCAAATCACACCTATTCTACTTATTATTTAAGTTGACGATTTAACATGTGAATCAGAGGAATCAACATGCTAAACTACTGGATACTGCCCCAGAACCTATAGTACCTACTACATCATGCTACCAGAACATACTAAGCGTCCAGCTGCTGGAACACGAGTAGGCATACAAGGAAGGGAATCTAGCTGTAAGATTATTCTAAAATTGTATATCTATATTGTAAAAAAATATAGTTTCAAATACTTAAATTTTACAAAGTGTTACCCTGTATTGTTCTCTTTTAACTTTTTGTTAGAAATTTCCTATCAACATCAAATACTCTACAACGATTTTTTTTATGGCACATCACAGACTATTTGAAAGGGCATATATATTTTTATTATTTGCTTGTATGCTTCTTAGATGCTACCATATGGTGCAAAAGGGGGTCCTCATCACACACCATCAAAGCAGATCCCCCAGACCTAATTGAATTACCTCCATCGCCAGGATTATCCAAGATGAGACTGCAGCTAAAATATACGAGGGGCAAAGTGTTATGGACGTCATGCTAAATTAAACCCCCCAGACCCTCACTAAACCAGGGCATCCACACCCCTTGGTAATCCAGGCCACCTATGGGTTATTTCCTCTTCTTATGATGGAATTCACGAAAAGGATGCTACTTGCCAAGCCCAAGGTGGAATATCGTTTTTCCCTAATAAGATTCCTTGACAGCTTTGACTGAAATCATAATTTGTCGAGTTCTTAAAATGGGTATTTCAAGTTCATTTTAGGATTATCACTTAGTACCTAAAGGCTTGAGAAGAATAGCTGACTCTTTCAATCCAGTTTTTATAATTTAAAATTCAGACCAAGGTAGAACCTTTATATAGATTAGAACTTAAAAGCTTCTGACACAGACCCAAACATACGTGGGAATTATACCTTTTGATAATTAGCATCAATTTTAAAATTGTCTTAAAAGCAAACACTATCGTTTGGATAATGCTCTTTTTCAATGAAGCAATGAAGTAAATCTTTCCAATTTTTACATGATTGAAATAATCTATAAAATGTACATCCTTTCCAAGGAATGTCTTATTAAGCAATAATAAATTTTACCTTGAAATATAAATAAATTAATTCATCAATCAATATAGTCTTCTCATATCAAAACCCATTAGCCATTGCTGATTTAAAAGGCAATTTGCTAATATTGTTTATCATCTTCAGAGAAAATTTAATGTGAATAAATGATTAAAATATTATATCATATAGTTTCAAAAGCATTGTAAAGTTAAATCTCTTTTTATATAATTGAGCCAAACTGTTGCAAATTGTGGAGCCTCACCAAGAACGTCTTATTAGACAGAGTAATAAAATTTGCTTCGAAATATAAAGAAATAATGAAGCATTAGTCTTCTATTTTCTTCATGTCATAATCCATTTGGCTATTTACTGATTTAATAGATAATTTTTGTTGCAACTGCAATAATTTGTTCTCAAGAGAAACGGGATGTAAATAAATGAATAAAAGTATCCATGCAGCTATTTCAACTAATTGTTAAAGCTATTTTAATTACCACTTTAATTGACGCTGACATCTTAAGAAGGTTTGGAGTTCCAATACAAATCTTTCTGATTCACTTTCTCCATTTCATCTAATAATCAACAAATAATGGAACCAGTGAGAAAATAAGAAATTTCATTTATTATAAAGCATACGCTAAGCATTTGGATGATATTAAAATGGTTAATGAAACATGTAAAAATAAAATACTTTTTATAATTCAGAGTTTTCAAATGATAAATGAAAATGTGGTTCTTTAATACATGCTGATATATCAAATACACAATGAATTATTTAATACAAAACAATCATTATCGACCTCTGGTGTTTTTTTTTTTAATTGTAAAAGGTATACAAATACTAAAAGAAAATATAGAAAATATATTCCATCACATGTAAGAAAACTAGAATAACATTTTACTATGAGCCGTAGATAGTTTGTATACTTACTTAAACTATCATTTCTAGAATGTAGAAAAAGTTTGGTGGGATGGATTTTATGTCTAGTAAGAGATATCTCATAGACAGTAGTCAAAGTCAAAAGATCTTTGTAGGGCTTTGACAAAAAAAATATATATATGGATCACAGAATGGCAGACAGCTCAAGGGCTTACTATATTTACTGGAACACATTTATATAGAAAATCATTGCATACCAAGTTGATACAGGCATGGCAAAAAAATATACCATGGTAAAAATAAATAACCACGCCAAAAAAATTACATTGTCTATATTGACACAAAATAGTGATTTTTATCTATATCAATGTAAAGTAATGTAATGATATATTTTTTTTTTTTTATTTAAGAGCTCCATTTTGTATTTCTTCAAATACAAAAATAATATCATCGTGTAATTTGATATCAAAAAATAATCTTGATAACGAATTATTTGTTATTCTTAAATTTTATTTTTATTTTATTACACTTTTATATTGCTTTATTGTCATTTCCTGAACTCTTATATTTTTTATTGAAATTATAATATTTTAATAATTTTAAAGAATTCACATCAATTTTCATCAGTTATTTTAAAATAATAATTTCATGCTTGATATTAATAATCATTAAAAACAAACAGATTTAAATTTACTGAAAAATTGTAAGATTATTTTTTATAAATGAAGCCAAAGTTAATTTGTCACCATCGTATTTTGTTTAGTCTCATAGTCTTGGCAGAATAGACATAAATTTAATGATAATGTGCAACTGAGCATTACTTGAAATTTCAAAGCATATCAAACCAAAAACTAGTGTTGATATATCAATCAGAAGTGTTTTTAAATATTCTGCCCACACTACCATGAGACATGTATGTCAACGATATCTTGAGTTTAACCAATACACTTGTTTCAATGGTGTAGCAATATTTCTTGCCTCTTGGAGGGGCCATTCAATTGCAACCCTCCAGTATATCTGAAGGTGTTAATGCATTTAAATATAAAATTAAAACTGCGTGTAAATAACTATTAGATATTTGCAATTTTTTATTTATTGCATAAAAACAGTAATCTACAACTTTACCTAAAGAAGAAAATTAAAATGATCAGTAGAAAATCATTAAAGAATTTTTTTGCATAAGTTTATTATTAAGAAAACCGCAATAATTTGAAATGTAACTTGATTTGCGTTTTTCGTCTCAAATTTGTCAATAACATCAATAAAATCAATTTATTTTCTTAATTTTAATTTTTAATCACAAAAATATCCTCATTGAACCTAATAGCTTAATAATGTAAAAGCTATGTTCCATTGATTAGCAAGTCATGTTGTAATTAATAGTTCAATATAATAAAGTTGTAAGCATTCAGTTTAGAAAAATTTATTTAATGGAATGGGAATATACAGCCTGCGCTCAATACCTTCAAATTACAGCAAAACGCGCAGCAAAGTTTCTACATACTTATTTAAATTATTGACCGTCTTCAATGCTCGAGATTCCACCATGATTGGACAATAATCGCCCTAAACATATACCCCTGAGTTGGACCCATCCATCCATCCATATTAAGCCGCTAACGGTTTTTTGTAATTATATCGGTCAAATCTTAACCTTATATACATTTATTAAAGAGAATTCATATTGCTTTTTAGAAAGTGATAAACCAAGAAAATCATTATCTTAATTATGCTTCATATTCATTAAATTACATTCTGTGTTAATTTAATAGGAAAAAAAAAGTAGAGAATAGCATGATATATGATGGATCGCGAGCTTCAGAAAACTTCAGACTAAAGGTCTCTAGGAAAAATCACTCCAATAGGCAAGCCATCATCTATAAACGAGATATATGTAATATAGATGGCCCTAATGCATGCTATCGAGCGTCTATCATTACAGACATACTACATCTCACTTTAAACTTAATACAAAGAATGGTCTTCAGATAAAGTATTATAAAAGATAAAGTCCATCCTACCCTAAAATATGCGATGTCTAATAAGCCAGATCGATAAGTTAATAAGATAATAAGCCGACAGCAAATTCTGAAACTTCCATATACTGCAGGTCATTCATTATCAACATTAAACTAGGGTTCAAAGATATTAAACATTACAAATGGTTATTATTATATAGATTACAGATCTACCTAAGTTTGACGTATTTAATTATAAATTTTATTATAGAAAGGAATTAATAGATCTAAGCTCCTTTAACATTATCTTTTCCGGAACCTTTCATTATTTAGCCATAATATCCTGTAGAATAGTCATATGGAAAATTATCATCGCTCAACTATGCATTTAGTATAGGAATAACCATAAATAACCACAGCTTATTTCCAACTTTTGAATTCTGAAGTTTATTGACTCTCCATATTTTCTAGAATATATATTTTCATGAAAAATTCTGGAAGGCGTTATTCATTTTATTGTATAGATAATTACAATAACTAGGTGATTGTTATATACAATAAATTAGCAGCTACAATCAAGGTATCATATATTGATGTCATTTAATATCAACATTAAACTAGGGTTAAAAAAGATATCAACCATTTTAAATTTTTATTATATAGCTGACAGGTTTATTTAAGTTTGACTTGTTTAACTATATAATGATTTTTATTAGTGAAAGGAATTACCAGGTCTAAGCCCATTAGCATTACTCTTTCCTAAAAGCTCTCATTATTTAAGCGATAATATCCTGTACATAGTCATATGGAAAATTATTCGCGCTCATCTATGCATTTAGTATCGAAATAACCATACTAGTAAAAACCACAGCTTATTTATTTTTCAAATTCTGAAGGTTTATCTGACTTGCCCATAACTTCCAGAAAATATTTTCATGAAAAATTCTGGAAGACATTTCAGTTTATTGTATGGATAATTACAATAACTAGGTAATTGTTGTATACAATAAATTAGTCAAGGGTATAAAAAAATCTAACTGTAAATTATATACCTCAAAAGTTAAAAATCTTGTATTGCAATTTAAATACTGTTATTAAATAAATATATGCAAGCCCATTCTACAGTAAATCCTTAAGAAAGAGAAAATTCATAAAACGCACATTTTCAGCACATACGTTACCTTAATTGTTTCCATTTAATTTATCCATTTCTAGAATTACATTCATACTCGGTACACTGCAGAGCTTCAGCCGCTTTGTTAACCATTTTAAAGATTTCCATCGTCTGGAAATGAAGTCAAAGAAATCGTACAAATTGAAAAGGCAAATGGCAGCGAATGGCTTACAGAAATAGAAGAAAGAGAAGTCAATGAATTAATTGAGAATGGCAATCGAAAGATGCTGAATGAAGAATTAAATGATGCTGTAAAGCCTTCAGGCAGAGAAGAAGAAGATGAAGCACCTTTTTACTTACAATAAGTTAAATGAATTTTTAAAAAGGCATTGAATCTGTCTGATTTTGGAATTAAGTTTGAACCGAATGAAGAAAAAAACCGGATTTTTTCGAGAGCAATAACACTACCCCAGTACAACTAACTGGATGAAAAAAATTATCATGTGTCTATGTAATAATATTCATAGAAATCCTTTCGACTAACATTTGAATCATTTTTTTCCTTTTAGTTGCAACAATTGTTAGGTTTATTTAATGCATATAATCTTTTTTCTTAATTTCAACTATGGCTAACACATTTTTCCATAGAAGGCTGATTTTGCCGAACGCGATTTTGTTATTTAAAGTGACTTCAACGTTCTACAATGGATTCTGTGTACGTCGACGGAGTGCCTTGGTCGCGAGGCGACCAAACCTCCAAATAGCTTCATAAAAATAAAAAGTACAGTCGGCTCCAGGCCCAGTGTAAATTGATAAAAACCATTGCAAAATTACAATTAAATTACAATTACAATTAAAATTAAAATCAAAATCAAAAAAGATTATAGAGAAATAAAAAAGAAACAAAAAACATTTAAACAATCAAAAACAGAACAATGACGGAAGAAGCATAGCCATAGCACCAATGAGCACCCACGCAGCATCAGATACAAATAAAACATACACGCGCGAACGCGCCCTTAGTCAAACATAACCAGGACCACAGAAACGTGTTGATAGAGAGTCAATGTCAAAAAGTGTCAATAAAAAGGTGTCAAAAATGATAAAAAAGTGTCCAAGAGAAGCAAAGAGGAATACCCTTACTTATTAATATTTAAAACATGCTTCGGTCTTTTACGAGTGCAAGGAATTGAAATGTCATAATTAAAGTTGTTGATAGCATTAATTACCGGATTGTGTGAATTATTAATAGAAGTGTAAAAATTTTGAGCAATTTTGTCAACATATTCGCGAAAGCTAGGCATAGATAGAGAGCGTTTAATTTCTTTATTTCGAAAATACCATGGTGCGTCAACAATCATTCTGATGACTTTATTTTCTAGACGTTCAATAATAAGAAAGTTACTTTTGTGCAGTTGAGCCCCAAACTGGACTCGCATATGCTATAATTGGACGTAAATAAGCAAGATAGATTAGTTTTTTCAGTTCAATGGTTGGTATAGAGTGCCTTCCTAAGACAGAATAAAATTTTCTTAGTTGGTTATTGAATTTATTTCTTACGTAGTCAATATGAGCTTTAAAGGTTAGTTGGCGATCAAGAATTACTCCTAAATATTTAGCTTCTTTAGACCAGGAAATGTTAGTATTGTAAAGAGTTATATTAGAGGAGTACGGTTATTTTTCCTGGTAAATAGTACGGCTCGTTCTACAATGGTTTGGTTTGTCACTCTACGGTCATTTTGTGCACATTTTGAGTTAATTAGACAGGGACCTACAGTGTAACGTGAATTCCGAATCACTCACAAACATTCATGCTGCAGCCAAGATTCTAATCTGAAGCCTGTGGTGCCAAAGTCCAGAGCTCTAGCCAATTGGCCTTCAGGTCGTTGAACGTTCAACGCTCAACGAATAACTCAATATATATATATATATATATATATATATATATATATATATATATATATATATATATATATATATATATATATATATATATATATATATATATATATAATGTGCATCACGCTTTTACTGCATATAATTAGATTAATGAAATTAAATTAAAGAACAAATAAAAAATAGATTGAAAAAATAATAGCTGCATTTTTTATTTGAGAAAAAGAACGGAAGCAGAAGACCACAGAGCGAAAAGAACAGTAACTTAAGTTCAGAGAACACAAGTTTTTCCTCAGAAACCTTAAGTAAGGAATCTTACAGTTAATCTTATTTTCTGAAACCGCAGTTGTTTCTTTTTAATCCAATAACACCAGCATCAAAATGTACCGGACTGAAATCACGTACACGTAACCCTGCATTTAACGTTTTGCATAAATTATCAAGTTCTCAGCTTTACATTCCACATTCGAGTGAGTTAGCAAATAAAAATACTTTACTATCTTTTTTTTTCTTATTTTGTGGCTACATTATATTATAGGGTATTAGCACATAACGTGTTTAGTTTCTAAATTAAGCCTTATTTGTAAAAAACTTGATAAACAAAGCTGAACTAAGAGATCTATTGACTATGGTTAGTTTATCGCTCCACAGCCATTTTTGCAGACTTTGGGCTAACTACAACGTACCAGCAGTGTAACGAGGGGATTCCGAACCACCAACAAACATCCATGACACCACCAGGTTTCGAATATGAAGCCTGTGGTACCAAAGTCCAGAGCTGCTATCCAATAGATCATCAGGCCACTCAATGTTCAGCAAGGAATTACTGTATTAGAATTAACGTATATGTTATATATATATATGTTTACTCACATAAATGGAAGTTCCAACATGAAAAGATCGTCTTTTTTTGTTTCAACAGTAAATTATCTCAAGAACCTAAAGTTAAAGCAAAAAACAACAATATTATGTTTAGAAACTTCTGTTCTATGTACTTAAATTTCTGTCCTTCAGTTAATAAACTTTTGTTCTATAAAGTACATACATTTCTGTCCTTCTGTTAATAAACTTCTGTTCTATTCTATAATGTACATAAATTTCTGTCCTTCAGTTAATAAACTTCTGTTCTATAATGTACATCAATTTCTGTTCTTCAGTTCATAATCTTCTGTTCTATAATGTACATCAATTCCTGATCTTCAGTTCATAATCTTCGGTTCTATAATGTACATCAATTCCTGTTCTTCTTCAGTTCATAATCTTTGGTTCTATAATGTACATCAATTTCTGTTCTTCCTTTCATAAACTTCTGTTCTATAATGTACATCAATTTCTGTTCTTCAGTTCATAAACGTCTGTTCTATAATGTACATCAATTTCTGTTCTTTAGTTAATAAACTTCTATCTTCTGTACTACAATGCACATAAATTTCTGTCCTTCAGTTCAAAAACTTGTCTTCTTCAATGTTCATAACCTTCTGTCGTACCTAAACAAGTCCAAAGAGCAATAAAAGGAACAGTCCCAGTGGTTTCCTTTACCTTCCTGTTCTCTGTGGAGCTTGGTTGTTTCTTTACCCTTTTGGGATTTACCTAATCCCCTTTGTATATGTACGTTATAGTCTATGCTAACTAAATATAAATATTTAATAAAATAATTTAAAAAATCAAACTTAATATTTCTTCTAATGAACTTGTTAAAACTAAAAATTTAACAAACTTCTGTCTTCTTCTACAAAGTTCATAGCCTTCTGCCATACCTAAACAAGTCCAGAGAGCAATAAAAGGGAACCAACCCAGTGGTTTCCTTTACCTTCCTGTTCTCTGTGGAACTTGGTTGTTTCTTTAACCTTCTGGGAGGCCCCTAATCCCCTTCGTGTGCCACCCAGCTATCAAGATCCCTGACCGATGGGAGGTGAGGGGATCTTGTGGTTGGGGATTAGCTTTTCTGCCTTCACTTCCAGCAAGTCTGGAGGATCTTGAATACATTTACCTCCCTGAGGAGCGAGAAATCAATTTTCTTTTGTAGTTCAAGTGCCAGTGATACTTACTTTGAGGAAACAATTGAATTTATTTTAATCCGTTTATGCAATGTGTTTGAGAACTTTTGTCCAGGCTCTGTTTGGAATTCCAAATGAGATTACTGTTATTGTTTCATCATGCAACTTGACACAGAAAGGAATGTTGATATTGTGCAACTGTCTGAGTAATAATTTTTAATATTCAAAGTGGAATGACAATATTTGTGCATTACTATAATTTGATATTTACTATGAGAGTTATTTCAAGAATCTTTTTTTTTTCATTAGATTGAAATATCGTCTAACAGTTAATAGATTTTATTATTTACATTTGTTTAATCTCAAAAATAAAAATTTAAAAAAATAGTTAAATAAGACTTACTAAAATATAATTACAATATTCCTCTCGTTTAATTTAGTGACTTTTGCTGTCTTGAAGAATATAAAAGTGTATATTTGTTGTTTCTTATCCCACTTGGTCGACAACAACATCCAAGAACCCATGTAGCTTCATAGAAAGAAGAAAAGGGGTTGTCAGTTTTTGTTCTGATGAGCACTCGTAGGTAGAAGTCTGACTTGGCTCCATCACGTAGAAGAAAGTGCGCAGTGTTTGCCGAGAGGAATTGTAAGGGTTACTACCCAGCATATGTGTATCGTAAAGGAGAAAATCGGAAAACTGCCATCAGGTAGTCCGACTAACGAGGTAAGATGATGAACCTCACAAACACCAGCGATTCTCATCGTCTTTTGAAATAGTGTTTACATCAAAGTCGCCAGTGGATTGAACCCCCATCCTAATGCCCACCAGCGGCGTGTTTTGCCACTGAGCGTTGTATGTTTTAACTATTAACGCAAGATGATTTAACTTAAATTTTTTTTTTAAAGATTTGTTTTAAAATTAGATCCTTCATTATATTCTTTTAATTTTACGTTTTTACTATATTATAAATTAAGCGTATGAAAAAAAGAATTGTTCTATACAAATAAAAAGATTCTTTTTTTTTTAATTTCAAATGTTTAATTATATTAAAATTAACATAATTAATAATAATATTAAAATTAAATAATATTAAAATTTCTAATATTTAATTTTATAAATGAAATGTATCTTTTACACTTAAACAAAGTATTTAACATCTTATTGATCATGATTATTTTATTGTAAAGAGTTATTTTCCTTTTTGGAACATTTTATCTGCAGCTTTTCAGTCTCCAAAAATAATTTTTAAGATTTTTAATAAAATCGTCCACGAAAACAATAAAATGTGTTTTAGTAATGATTAATAATTAAAAAATGATTTAATAGATAATTTTAATGGATTTCAATTGATTGGTTAAGTAAAATAAAAATAATGTGTTTCGAAAAATTATTATAAAATTAATTTCTGATTAATAAATAAATGCTTTTGAAAATTAATTAGAAAACAAACTGGAAAGATTTTAATGAAAAGAATATAACATAAAATTTTTGAAAAATGGAAAATTGTTTGATTCAACAATTGTAGTCATTTTAAAAAAAGAAATAAACATGTTAGCATTAATTATTGCTCACTCACATAAAAAACTACTGGAAAATACTAATTAACAGTATATAATAAAAATAATCATATTATATATAGCTACATTTTAATTATTGTTATTTGTTTAAAAGTTTCAAAACTTTTAATGTTGTGTATATATTTTTTCTCAATAAAATACATTAATTTCTAATTTACCCGTTATACATTACTCATATTGTTCTTCGAGTTAATTACAAATTTTTTTTATCCACATCTATTAATTTTTTTCTTTATCTAAGCCGTAATTTAATCGTTGTTTAAGACATATTTTGAAAATTTATTAATGATGGAGTTAATTAACATGTGTATATTTTTTTTCATATTTATAATAAACCATTTGATAATCCACAATATTCTCATTATTTCTCTATTTTTCCTAAATTATTATTTTACTCAAATGCAAAAAAAATATTATTACAGTTCTTATTATTTTCAATGTACAAATAAATGGGCTGATGCTTCTCCTTCTTCTTCATTGGTCAATCGCCCTTTTGTGGGTCAGGGCCATCTACCTACTGGTAGGTAAATGGACTGATACTACTTCACATAAATGTTAAACATTTTTTCCAATTTTTTATACGTATATTTTGTGCGTTTTTTGTACGTATATATAATTAAAAAGAACAACTTTTAAAACTCAGCCATTTCTCCCATGCAAAGTGATTTCCCTGCCATAGATCAGAGTTCCTCTAATAGCTAAAGCTGCCTGATGGCCAGTTGACCAGTGCTCTCGTCTTTCATACTATGGGCTCCAGATTCGAATCCTGGCGGCATGGATGTTTGTTAGTGGTTCAGAATCCACTTTTTAAACTGTAAGGCCACGTTTGTTTAGCCCTCATTTGTAAAAAAAATAACAGTTGAGCGACAAACCAAACCAATGCTTATTGCAGTAGTCCATACTGGCAGATTTCGAGATAGGAGATGTTTATTTATTTTTTTTATTATTATTTTGTGGGTTAGTGTTGTCAGCCTACGCCTACAAATAACATAAGCATACCAAAAAAAGTGGATGTTACATTTATTTTGTTCAGATTTAAGCATATATTTATATTGTATGATGATGAGTCTCACCATAGTTTGGCTGGTCAATGCAATCATCTATGGCTGATAGGAAGATTATTATACCAGATTATACAAAGGTGAAATACAGGAAATCGCAGTTTCAGTTTTTTTTGCTCAAAAACTTAAAATTTAATAAGATCTAGAGTATTAACACGGGAAACGACTCCATACACTGTGAAGAATAGCCATAAAAATATCTCCAGGCCACCCATATTCATGTAACAAATTTCACTAAATGTTTTGAGGTAGCATGAATGTTTGTTAGTGGTTCGGAATCCATTTTAACTGTAAGTCCCGGTCTGTTTAGCCCCTCGTGTGCACAAGATAACCGTAGAGTGACAAACAAAACCATTTAAAGTGTTTATCTGCAGTTCCTCTTCTCTTCGGTGTTACTAGAATTTCTTCAATAATGAAATTCTTTTTACCTGTAAGTTATATCTGTTTCGATACATTAAAAAAAAAAAAACTTTCTTATTTAAAAGCTCGGTTTAACCTTTAATAGTTCTTTCTACTAGATTTAACTATAGATCGTGGTTTAGGCTTAGGTTTAGCCCTCTTGTGCACAAGATAACCGTAGAGTGACAAACAAAACAAAACCATACAAAGTGTTTATCAGCAGTTCATCTTAGTTACTAGAATTTCTAAAATAAGGAATTGCTTACCGGGAAGTTATATAGACATTTCCCTTTCGATATATTTGAAAAAAAAATAACTTTCTTATTTAAAAGCTCGTTTTAACCCTTAATGGTCTTTTCTACCAGTTTCAACTGCAGGTCCTTGTCTGTTTAGCCCTCTTGGGCAGAAGATGACCGTAGAGTGACAGGACAAACCATTCAAAGTGTGGTTTGGTTTGATCAGCAGTTCCTGTTTCTCTTCGGCGTTACTAGAAATTCTTCAAATAAGAAACTTTTTGCCAGAAAGATATGTTCCCATATCTTTTCCGATACATTTAAAAAAGATAACTTTCTTATTTAAAAGCTCGTTTTAACCCTTAATGATCCCTTGCACCAGTTTATGAAAGGCTAACGACCTCACAGCTGCCATTGAGAGTGACATTAAAGTCCTCCCCGAAACCCAAAGTCCACCGCGGACAAAAGGACAGTGTGCGGTGCCATCAGGGACAAACGAACACGATACAGTAAGTTCTGGAGGGTATGTAACAAAGCATACTCAATCCCCTATTATTTTTGGCACCCGCCCGCTTGAAAAAAAGGCAATGATCAAAGAAGATGGGAGAAAAATCGGAGGGAGCTAAAAAAAGACTAGAACACGCCCTCGGTGGTCAGAGAGACTCAATATTTGGCGACAGATAAGGCACTTGACAACACCCTAAACCCCTCTAACAATCCCGGGGATTGGATACACAAAGATGGTGTGAAAGTTGGCAATAGGGATTTCTAGATCTTTTTCTAGCCTTAGGGGAAGCGAACTGTTCTTTTTGTATACACTCTGAATCTTACTTCTAACCCCCCTCTGGGTCTCGGAAGTCAATGCAAAGGAGATTCCTAAGGGAAGATTGGGGCTATGATATGAAGAAGTCCGTTTATTACAAAAGTTTCTTAGTTTACTTCATGGAAGATTAGATTTGTATTACTACACTCAACTGGAAGTGTGCACCAGCTTAGAAGCCTATTAAGTGCGTAATGATGCTTCAAACTGTGCCTTGTGCTCTATACATATTGGAGTTCCTATGGTTTGATGGAATTTTAGCCAGGATATATCTTTTATGTTTTAGAAATTGAAAAGAAACCTAACTTCATACTTTCAAGTCAATTTAAATACAAAGTGTTTGGTTTAAACAGCATTTAAACATTGTATGAAATACCTTACTTAAAATTAAGAAACCAGCTAATTATTTCAAGCAGCAGTTTTGTAGTAAATTTTATTTACTACAGATATTCAATACTAGCTTGTAGTTAGGGGGAAAGCAATAAACAAATTCAAAGCATTATTTATTTATTTATTTTTTGTTGATAAATCGAAGCTTATTGTAACCTATTAGTTCACAAAAAAGCACAATGTAGCTCTTCTATCATTCGATTTCAAAAAAATACAATCCAGCTATTCTATCATTCGATTTATGAAACTATTGGAGAGCAAGATTAAAATACATTTATGTGAATAGATCAAATTAAGGCTCTTCTAATCTTTCATATAGAACCTATCATTTCTTATAAAACACACTGATTTAATCTCACGTAGTATCCCATTATAGAATTTTTCAACCTAGAAATACATTTCTAATTAAAGATAATTTGACAAGGAATATATGCTTATTAAGACAGAACATTTTGTTGATACCTAAATTCTGTTACTGTAAAATTATATCGATTTCTTTAAAACCAGAGGAATATTTTCGAAAATACAACAAAACATAATATAATATGATTTTCTGAAAATATAGTTGCATTAATTTTTGTTATGTATAAAACTTTTGAGCACCATATCCTAATACCATGATTGGAGTTTTTCATCTAAATTTGAATTATCTTTCCTTTAATACAACAATACATATAAAATGATTTTTAGAAAAATATAGTTGCATTAATTTTTCTTACGTAGATAATTTCTCACAAACACCTTGACAATCAAATCCAAATACCATGATTAGAGTTATGTAAATTTTGAATTATTTTTTTTTTCTTCCTTTTATGATCAAATATATTTTTTTATTATTTATTTTTATTTCACTGTTGATTATCTAAATATAATTCTCCTCCTTCGGTGTTAGAAAGAAGTTATTATAATAAAAGTTGTTTTTTAATTTCTTGTTATCTCTTTCAAATTTTTCACCACAAATTATATGAAATACTTGCAAAATAAAAATTATTAACAAAAATAAAAATGTCAAATTGTGGATTTATTTCAAGCATGAACTGAAAGCATCTTCAACTGAAATAGGAAAATATCTTTGAATCTAAATGAAACTGACAATAAAAATTGCAGCTACTTAATTCAAATTATTCTACCTCAATTATTTTTTTTTTAGTGCAGACCATGTCTGCTTTCTTCTAATTTTTCTTTTCTAACTCCCTCAAGTAATAGTTAGTTCTGATATGAGCTGCCTTTTCGCCAATCTTAATCTCAATCGCCAATCTTTCAATCGCCAATCTTAATCAATCGCCAATCTTAATCGCCAATCTTTCGCCTTCGTTATTTTACAGACAACTTAGTTTTCAATATTCTATGTCATTATATGAGAAATTCACGACATTGATAACTTAGTTCATTTTTAATTTTAAACAGAATTTTTCAAAAATAATAATAAATTTCTATAAAAATAATTAATTATTTGCATAACATAAAAATATTGCATATTCTTTGGGGAGATAGGCAGAAAAGAAAAACGGAAGAAAAAATTGCTTGTTCTTTAAATACTACTTAGAGGAATAATAATGTGAATCATGATGACATATTTATACATTGCAATATCCATCCTTGGTGTTTTGTATGTCTGGTCACAAAATAATCATTGGCACTTATTATATAACTTTTTCTACGATCCATACCCATTAATAAACCAAATTCCCTCATATTCCCTATTCCTCTCACTAATATCGCATACGAACCCTCTCCAGACTTTCGTATTTTGCAAACAACTTATTTTTGAATATTCTATGCCATTATATGAGAAATTTACAATATTAATAACTTAGCTCTTATTTAATTTTAAACTGAATTTTTAAAAAAAATAATAAATATTTATAAAAATAATAAATTATTTGCAAAAATATAAAGTAATTTATACACACACACAAGATTTGCTTGCTTTTAAATACTACTTATTGGAATAATAATGTGAATCGTAATATATTTATACGTGTCACCATTAAAGCCTTGGTTTTCTGTCACAAAATAATCCTTGGCTCTTATTATATAACTTTTATGATCCACAGTTTATTAATAAATAAACCGATTTTCTATGCCTCTCACTAGCACCGCATACGAATCCACTCTCAAGCAGAAATCAATCCCCTCTATTGAAGAATGAACCTGTGATTGCGTATTCTATTATCATCCTTCATAATATCGTTTTTTCAAAAATAATAAATTTCTACAAAAAAATAATAAATTATTTGCAAAATATAAAATAATGTATACACACAAAAAAAAAAATTTGCTTGTTCTTAAATACTACTAAGTGAAATAATTATGTGAATCTTAATGATATATTTATACATATCACCATTAAAAGCTTGGTTTTCTTCTTTGGTTCATAGCCCATTAATAAATAGCCAATTTCCTCCCATTTGCTATGCCCCTCACCGACACAGCATACGAATCGTCTCTCCAGAAATCAGTCCCCCTATTGAAGAATGACCCCGTGATTGTGTATATTATGCACACTGTTGGCACCCTTCCCAACACCGGTGTAAACAGTGATTTTTTTTCCATGATTTTTCCAGTGATTTTTTTTCCCCTACCTATCTGAAGAATCCAATTGAAGCACCAAATTGAGGATTTATTTCAGTCTTCAACTGAGAAAAAAAAAATTATCTTGAATCTATATGAAACTGACAATAAAAATTGCACCAACTTAATTCAAATTATTCTACTTCTATCATTTTCCTAATTGCAGGCCACGTCTGCTTTCTTCCATTTTTTATTTTCTGTCTGACTCTTCAAGAATCAATTAGCTCTGATGTTGGTTGTCTTTTCGTCAAAATTAGAAATCACCTTGCAGATAACTTATGTTTGAATAGTCTACGTCATTATATGAGAAATTCACGACATTGATAACTTAGCTCATTTTTAATTTTAAACAGAATTTTTTTCAAAGAATAAATTTCTATAAAAATAATAAATTATTTGCAAAAATATACACACAAAAAAAATTTGCTGTTTTTAAATACTACTTAGAGGAATAACAATGTAAATCATATATATTTATACATGTTATCATTAAAGCCTACCTCCTCTGTGTCTAGCCACAAAATAATCCTTGGCACTTATTATATAACTTTTTTATGACCATGGCCCATTGCACTTTGCAGATAACTTATTTTTTGAATATTCTACTAGAAAGTAATTTCTTGGCATTATATGAGGAATTCAGGCCATTGATAACTCAGTTCATTTTTAATTTTAAACAGAATTTTTTCAAAAAAGATTAAATTTCTATAAAAATAATTAATTATTTGCAAAATATTAAGTAATGTATATATACACAAAAAAATGTTGCTTGTTCTTAAGTACTACCAATAATATGAATCATAATGATATATTTATGCATGTCACATTAAAGCCTTAGTTTTATAGTCCTTCTATATCTAGTCACAAAATAATCCTTACCACTTACTGTACAACTTTTTTATGATCCACAGCCCATTAATAAATAACCAATTTCCTCCCATTTGCTATGCCTCACCAACGCAGCATACGAATCCTGTCTCCAGAAATCAGTCCCCCTACTGAAGAATGACCCCGTGATTGCGTATTCTGCACACTGTTAGCACCCTTCGCAACACCGGTGCAAACAGTGATTTTTTTTTTTCCTTCTTTTCCCTCCACCTATCTGAAGAATCCAATCCAAATGTTACCTCTGGTCGATACCATTGCTTTTCCCCACCACCACCAGGATCTCACGGATTCGACAAGTCATGGCGAAGAAGCATCTCACGTTAGGCCTAAGAAGAAAAGGATTAGGGTTATCCACGTGAAAGGAAGTACGACCACCCACCCCTACAGAAGAATTCGAATGCGGGGGGGGGGTGGACGAGGGGTGAAGAATGCTTTGACTGATGCGTCTTATCCATAAAGGGGAGGGAGGGAGACATCTTCGTGACTTGATGGCCAAACGATGTCTACAAGTAAGATATGGAAGCGGCATTCCCCCGTCTGGAGAAGGTATTGGAAAGAATGGTTTGAATAAAATATTGAATTGCTTTCTTTTCCGGTTTTAGGTGAGGTGAATTCCCAGTCGTAACCTCAGCGCTGGAAAAGAGGTATCTACTTTTCAATCTTATATCTTATGGCAAGTGATCAGTGCTTCGAGATGAATTCCTCGCGAAATCATTCATCCGAATGGGAATTTTGACATCCGGTTTTTCTGTTGAATGTGTGTTACCTTTTCTTCTTCTTCTTCTATATTTTGGAGGGGAGGGGTCTTTTTCAAGAGGGTGCTAAACTAGGTTTGAGATGTTTGTAATGGAATTTAGGGCTTTAAGCAATTTTCATGTGTTTAGCAGGTCTTTATCCCTCTTTTACGTAAATGTCTTTCTTTTCAAACCCATTTTTTATGCTTTTACGTCCATTATTGCATAAACATTGATTTTTTTTCCAGCAATAAAAAGAAATAAATAAGAAAAACAAGATAAAAGGAATTTGTTATTATGGACCTTCAATAATATTTTTACAAAAAAATATTAATAAAGATTTATATTTTTACTATTATTAAAAAGACTTTTAGATTTATGGCCTAAGAGTAACTCGCACAGAATAGTCACGTAAATTAATGAAGATTGGATGTAATATTAACGCCTTTCATCCATAATTATCTGACGGGTGGAAATTTTGTGACTTTATTAGTAACAAGAAGATGTGGGCCCATGAGACCCCTGAATGCCTTCCCTTAAGACAAGATTCAATTTTCTCTTGTTAAATGTCTGTTCGAAGTATACTATGTGGAACGCAAATCCCTAATTAAAAAAATATAATAAAAAATGCTTAAGGGAAAATAATTTATTACAATGCGATGTAAACAGCATAGCCTGATCTAAAACTAACATGAGACTAATAAAAAACAAAAATAACTGTGTTTGAAGTGAATAAAGAATTAAACCTTGTTTACGTTTTATTATTCCAATGATTCAATATAAAAGGTAATTCCAAGCTAGTATGTAATATGTATTTTTAAGCTAGCAATATATAATTTTTAAGCTAGTAATATGTAATATTTTTAAGCTAGTAATATGTAATATTTTTAAGCTGGTAATACGTAATATTTTTAAAGTAGTATAATATAGTTTGAATTTGATGCAATTTTCCAGTGAAAAATCAGCAGAATTATATTTTAATGAGGGTAAGTATAAGATATCCTTTATAAAGTTATTCTTACGATATTAAAGCTACATTATTAATGGACTCTTGCTAATTTTCTGTTCTGCTTTTGTATATTTTTTGTGCTTCTGCAGTGTTTGTTTTATTGATTTATGTATAAATTTCATAATATTCCGTTTCGTCGATTCAGCTAATGCATAATTCGAAATTTGAATAATTTTTTTCTGTTTCTATTTTTTTTTCTACCCTACCTTAATCGGGTTAACTTCGAAACGCGTTAAAAGTTTTGCAAAATAAATATTATCTAATAGCTTTATTTCACAAATTGAATTTCTTTTAATGAGTCCCATATTATCTATATTTCTTGTCTTATGCTATTCAATTGTTTTTTATGTATGTATACACACATGTGTGTGTGTGTGTGTGTGTGTGTATGTGTGTGTGTTTGTGTGTGTGTTTGTATGTGTGTTTGATACACACACATGTGTGTGTGTGTGTGTATATATGTGTGTATGTGTGTGCGTGTTTGTGTGTATGTGTGTGTGTTTGTGTGTGTGTGTGTGTTTGTGTGTGTGTGTGTGTTTGTGTGTATGTGTGTGCGTGTTTGTGTGTGTGTAGATTAGTTGCTGTGGATTAAAGAAAGCAAACTAACGAACTTCAAAACAAATATTTTAATAATACGCTAATATTTTAATACAAAAAAAATTCTGCAAGATCCTTGTAATTAAAGAATAGAATAATTATATTTGTTGCCAACAAAATATAAGGACCAAAATAAGAATAATGATGCCATCAACACTCCGAGAAAGTTAATAAAGTAGTAAGGAATTCCTACATTTCGCCATACCGCGATAGTTCGACCCTGGTATCTAAAAGTGTGATGTTTGGTGACCATTGTAGCATTTAAGACTTTATATGGTCCTTGATATTTATACACCATTTCAAACCAGTTATTATTTACCAATTTTTATTTTAGTCTGCCAAATATGAATAATTAATCATGATTTACTGCTTTTAAAAACAAAATAATTTATATGGCTTATAATATATATGGCTAAATTTTTAATATAATCATTAAGTCATTAAATTATATTATAATTATTTTATATTATTAATAATATTTTATATTATTTTTTTTATATTTTGTCATCATTCTTATAAATTTTAATTTATTTAATCATTAAATGTTCAATAACTAATTTATCTTTAGTATTTAAATTTTAACACCAATCATTTATATAGACATTTTGATTTTTAAAAACAATCATCAATTGCACAAAATTCTATGAGTTATTGTATATCATCATAATTAGTTATAAAAATTAATGCTCACTTTGATTCACTTTCAATATTTCCTTTCATTTTAAAACTGTATAATTAATCAATCACATTTCAAAAAGATAGAAAAACATTAAGAAATAATTATTCTTTAATTTTTTATATACAATTTGAAACAGAAATTTTCTTTCAGTTGTTGATGAAAACAAAAACTAAAAATAATGATGCATTTTAAAGATAAATTCAAATAAGTTATAACAGTGGCTTTTTTAATTATAATCTATTCATAAATATCCTAATTATTAAATATTTTAATATTATCTTAAAAATAAAAAAGTTTTATTTATATCGTCAGAATAAGAATTATTTCGAAATCAAACTTTTCATCAAAGAAATAATGTGTAAAATTTTATTCAAAACCACCACTACATATTTTATTAAGTTTTCATGTTAAAATCAATGTAATAATATTTTGTTCCTTTTTTGATGCTTTTAATTCATTCATAAAAAAGCTTTTGATTCAAAGTGACTCACTTACCGAATATGTTCTACACATATAAATACCACGCTTAACATAGAACATGAAAAAGAAAGTCAGCAAGCATAAAATTTCACAGTCGGAAGTTCATCATAAACATGACAGACACGACATAAAAAACTGGCCACCAAGCTCGCCAGCTTTATTGAAAACCTGATGATGCGAACATTCAAAGTCCCTGGGAGACCATAAAAACATATAATCCATAAATATGTCACTCTAAAATCTTTTAAATAGCTACGGGGTTCATCGTTCTGCCCTCATTCTGACAACGGTGGGGGTTTTCGCTGCACATCACCATGTACTGCAGAATAGCTCTATGGAGAGAGGGTAAAAAGTGCTGACATCAATCAGGACATTTTGAACCCTCATCATTTTATGCTTCCCCCATCCTTTACTATGAATATCCATGAAGTTTGAAAACTGAAATATATATTATGAGCATAGAAAATCCAGGATAATTAGTTAATTAATTTAAATAAAAGGGTTTCATGTGTTTTAAAAAGGTTAAAAATTTTTTTATAGATGAGAGATAATTATTTGCTAAAAATAAGAGTCTTGGCATTAATCATCTAAAATTTATTCATTAACGAAAAATAATCACATGTCTTTAAATTGATGCATAATTAACTGTCACTGTATAATCTAATGAATAATTTTCGTTTCGCATTTTGTTTCTGTTTTAAAAGCAAGTTTAACGAATAAGTTCAATAGTGCAATTTTATCAGTTTTCAAGATTGCTTTTAAATAATTTTATAAATAAGTATTTATAACATAATTATAATCTAGTATGATCAATTATTATTGTTAAATGATATAGCATGATTAATTTAATGTAGTTTTTATAATATATTATAATTATTTAAATTAAATTCTTGTACTTTAAAATGCTAAGTCCAGCCCAACGTCATAAATAAGCAATGTTAAATAAGGCTCAATTAACAAGAACAACATTATCAGTAGCATTGTAGCAATACGCGATAGATCGCGATAAAGTCGACATTCTTTCAAAAATATTAGGCAACTGAGACCAAGTTTGAATAAACTATCGAAATCCGACGCGATTGTTTATCACCTGTCGATTACAGAAAGGATTCAAAAACTGAGAAATGGCGTTCTCAATTCCTTCATTAATATTTTGTTAGAGTCTTTGCTGTTCTTCAGAGGAAACCCTATATTTTATAAATCAGTTTCTTTCAAGAAATAATACTAATTAATTATTTACTGTGAAATATTAATATTTATTGTGTACAAATCATTGTGTACATTTCTCGTTCCGCAATAAAAAAAAATTAATAAAATACATTATTTATTAAATTATTTAAATTATCTTTCATCAATGTTTTTACACAAAAAACTTACTTGGGTTACTGGGGTTAATACTTCTACCATCATTTAAAACAATTTTAATTTTACAGTATTTTTGCACTGTTCATAGTTCAAACATTAATTGAATAAAATTTGTTTGTTAAAAATACTAATCTTTTTTTTCAATCTATATTAATAAACGATTTATATGTATCTATTTAATACAAAATTTATTTTTGACAACGGTGATTTTTATAGAATTTGAATAATAAAAAAATCATTAATGTAGAATAGTAAAGATTTTAAATGATACACATTATTAAAATTTCCTATGAGAATTGACGAATAAGGTATTTTCAAAAAAATCATATTTCAGAAAAAATTATTCCAACCGTAATAAAAAAGGTTAATCACCATTTGCTTGAATAATTTTTAATTCGTTATGATTTAAGAAATTATAATAAATATTTTAATATTGATAATAAAATGGATCCATTGTATCCATTGCATGGAATTTGGAAAAAAAATAATACTGAATGAATAGGAAAATGTTAACTAAATATTATAAGATTTATTCGTTTAAAAATCAGAAAATATAGTTAAATTAATATTATAAGTTCATAATATTATAAGTTAATAATTATTTGCAGTTCATAAGGTAATTTGCAGTGTTAAAAATATTAACACTGCAGGAGAAAAATATCTTTTTTAAAAATATTGAGAACTAAATTGTGTAATGTAATTATAAGTTCTTCTAATGTTATTAATGAATTTGAATTTCCCCATTATTATAAAATATTATAATATATTTATATAATTTTTGTTATTTATTATAATAATGCTATTCACTAAATTCAATAATTACTTAAAATAATATATAATTATGGGTTTAAATTTCTACTGTATTTATCATAATTTTACCATAATTATTTTATTTATAGTTTTATAACTATTTTAAGATGTAGAATTATATATAATCATTTATAATTTTTTTAATAATATATTTTTATTATAATTATTAAAATATTTATTATAATTTTTTTAAATTGTAAAGAATTAAAAATTATTCAAGCAAATGGTGAAGAAACTTTTTTTTTTTTTTTACAAACCATGATTAAAAAAAGATAAATAAAAGTGGTTAGAACTTATGAATCAATTAAAAATTAATTTTTAAAAAGAAATCCTTTCCTAATATTGAATTTAATTTGCGTAATAAAACATTTGACGAGGAAGCTAAAAAAAAAAAAAACGATGATACGAATATTTAAAAAAATTAATCATTAATCTTCAGAAATAGTTGGGATATTTTTTTTTTCCACCATAGAAAATATTTCATCAAGCCCTTTATTCAAAACTTAATTTTTTTTTAAACGCAGATTAATTCACATTGTTTTTTATCTATGGTTTTTAAAAACTAATTATCTTCTCCAACACTCCTCATAGTTTTTCTTCGAGTCTGAGAATCCGAAGATTTTCTGCTCCCGAAAATACGGGCTCCGAAAATCTTTTCCTGTTTTTTAATCGCCTCAAAGAAATCTCATTTAAGAATCACAGCATACTTCAAAAAGGCTAAAGGTCAATCATGCATTAAATTCCGATAGGAAAATTTTTTTTTTTTCTCTTCTCAACGCAAAAGAATTTGAGGAAAAGGGGGAAAAAAATTTTTGTAAGGAATATAGGCAAAATAAAACTTAATTAGCAGTAAGCGAATTTCCCATAGGAATTCCCTTTTTTTATTATTCTCTCCGTAAAAACTCGTCAGTATGACTAAAATGAAAAGTACCAAAAAGGTAAATATCCGATAATAAATTCAATATACTATAGTTTTGCATGTTTTACAAATATTTATTAATTATAAATTTTTAAATGGCAGAGAATTAACATTGATCAATCAAATGGTGTATAAACTTTTACTATATTGTGTAATGTATTTAAAATGTTATTTCAATAAAAAATAATAGCATTTTAAATACATTACACAATATAGTAATGTATTACACAATACAGTAATTATAGTATCATAAATATTATTCTTTAAATTAAATAATAATTATTTATAAATTCAATATATTAAGAGTTTAAATTTGTACAATATCAATTTATTATTTTTTTTTAAATTGTATAGAATCAAAATCGATCAACCAAAAGATGAATATATTTTTTTTTCAATATATTGTATAGTACTAAATTGTGTAATGTATTTTATGTTCTTCTAATATTATTATTATTAGTTTTTTTTTTTTATTATTTATTATAATAATGTTATTCTTTAAATTTAATAATTATTTATGAATTCATTATACACAATAATTTAAATTTGTACAATAATAAATAATTATAGTTTTTTAAATAGTAGAGAATTTAAAACTAATCAATAAAATGGTGAATAAACTTTTTTTTACTATACAAACTCAGATTAAAGAAAAAAGATAAATACAAGTAAATAGAATATTAATCGAATTAAAAAAATAATTTTAAAGAAAAGAAAAAAAAAAAAAGGAATCCTTTCTTAATATTGAATTTAATTTGCGTAATAAAATATTTGACGAGGAATCTAAAAAAAAAAAAAAAAAAAAAGGATGATACGAATATTGAAAAAAAAAAATAATCATTAATCTTCAGAAATAGTTCGAATATTTTTTTTTTCCTCCATAGAAATATTTCATAAAGCCCTTCATTCAAAACTTAATTCTTTTTTTTTTTTCTCTAAAGCGCAGATTAATTCGCATTGTTTTTTATCTATGGTTCAAAAACTAATTATCTTTCTCCAACACTTTCATAGTTTCTTCAAATCTGGAATCCCAAGATTTGCCGCTGCCAAAAATACGGGCTCCGAAAATCTTTTTCCTGTTTTTAATCGTCTCAAAGAAATCTCATTTAAGAATCACAGCATACTTCAAAAAGGCTAAAGGTCAATCATGCATTAAATTCCGATCGAAATTTTTTCCCTCTCTTTCTCATCGCAAAGAATTGAGGAAAAGGGAAAAAAAAATTTGTAGGGAATATGCGGCAAACAAACTTAATTAGCAGTAAACAATTTCCCATAGGGATATTTCCCCTTTTTTTTTGATTATTCTCTCCGTAAAAACTCATCAGTATGATTAAAATGAAAAGCACCAAAAGGTAAATATCCGATGGAATCTTAAAGTAATAGTTATTTTATCATTACAATTTCTCGAATTAATCTCAAACCTTTTATCAATTTTTAATCAGAAATTTCTTCATTGTTTATAAAATGCTAATGCAAATTGAATATGTACGTTAAAACCATGAATAAAAATTAATGGCATAATAAATATTTTTACTTTCTGATAACTGTGACAGTAAGTAATTTAAAATAATAATATATAACTTTTAATAATATTTCTTTTAATAATATATTAATTTTAATAATTATATAACTTTTAATAAAAAATAATTTATAATAATAATATTTTTTATCTTATGAATTTACTATATATTTTTGAAATTATTCGTAGATTCAAAACAAATATTTATAATAAGTAAATAAATAACAATAATAAAAATTCGATTAAGTTAATTTCCATTCATATATTTCCATATTTTCTAATGAAAAAAATAGATAATTCTCTTTAGCCTATATGAATTTTAATACACAAAAAATTATTCATTGTTTACAATAATAAAGGCAAAATGAAAATTAAATATGAACGTTAAAAAAACCATTTTCTATTCATATTTCAACATGATTTCATTACAAGATTAAAAAAAAAATAATTATGAAAAAAGTGTTGAAATCTTCATGGATGGATTTATAAGAAAATATATTTTTTCAATTAAAAAATTTGTACTTATAATATGAATAAATTTAATTATTTTATTTATATTTGTAATAAATTTTATTCTTGTCACAAAATTCTTTTTTTGTGTGTTTCTTTGCTTGATAAAGTGTAACAATAAATGAAGTAAACATTTTTTTTTTTTAAATTATATAATTCTTGCTGTTTACAATAATAATAAATACAAACGAAAATTATATGGACGTTAAACCGATATAAAATAAAATTATGATGATACAATAAATATTTTTATTTTCTGATTTACTGCATAGTTATAAAATTATAGAATTATTCGTAGATTTCAAAAATAAATTCTTAATTAAAACTAAATTCGATTAAGTTAACCGTTCATATTTCAAATACAATTTTCATTACAGGATTAAAAAAAATGAATTGTGAAGACATAAGTATACATGGAAATCTTCATTGCTGGATTATAAAAAAAAATGTTTTCAATTAAAGAACATTTTACACTAAATTAAATAAATTAAATTCTCTTATGTTTCTTTTTACTTAAGAATGTGTCACAGAAAGTATAATAGACATCTTTTTGTGAAATTATATGAATTTAAGTCAAATATTTCTTCATTGCTCGCACCATAAAAGCAAACAAACGAAAATTAAATATGAACGTTAAAACGCTAAATTAAAATTATG